>VZTB01013328.1:44775-65380 GCA_013397245.1 Thryothorus ludovicianus
CCAGCGGGCCGGGGGCTCCCAGCGGGGCGGGAGAGGCGCGGTTCGGGATTCCCGGGGAGCACACGGGGGTCGGTCCCTCAGGGCCGAGCCTGCCGTCCCCTCCGATGCCAGAAAAAGCGAGAGAGCCCAGCTGGGTCAGCCCCTGTCCTTTATCTGCCTCTGATTCTTGCTATGTCTCTGTCCCTCTAAGAGACAAGTCGCCGAGAGAAAATAGTGTAGGCAGGTGCCACATTCTCCCTAGACTCCAGCTACTTCTTTTGCCTTTCCCAAGTACCCAGAAGTACCCATAAGTAAGTAATTAGTTTCTTAGCAACTTCTGGGAAAAAAATTCTATAAGAAAGGAACTCAACCCCCAACAACAATATTTAATAAACAGTGTTGTGGCTATCTACAATTCAGACATTATGTCAACTTGGACTTTTGTTTCTCACGTGATTATCATTTCTGCAGAGGAAACTGCACAGAGAGAAGATGGCTCCCTGGAGGATTTCCCCATTTCTAGAAAGAAATTATATCTTTCTTTGGAAAAAATATGAATATCACACAAAATTTGTCTGAAAGAAACTTTGAAATTAAGTTGACACCAATGTCTGGGAAATTGATGTCCAACACACTGTACCAAACACACCAACAAAATTCCAGCTGTGTAAAACACCAGTCAAACCCATCTAAAGACTACTTCTTATTTCAAGCACATATTCTTGTTACATATATTTACAGCTCTTGGTTTAGACTGTGAAGGTGCTGAAGCATCTTACTATGTGGCAATGGGCTGCAAACCAGTAAAACTAACATCTGCCAGAGCTAAGTTGGGACTGACAGGTTATGTGGAGAATTGTACCTTTAAAACATTTCTGTAAGGAGCCAGAACTTGATATCAAATGAAGCAAGGGCTTCCATTATTAGCTCAGATTGGTTTAACAGGATCCTTTTGGGGCAGTTGTTTGCTAAAACTGGAAAATTTTAAGTTCTCCCAAGTTTCCTGCTGAGGGAGAAGCAAAGCACAAACACTAAACAGGATGAAGGAACAGAACTGACAAAGAGGTTTGACAGAACATGCTAGGAGAAAAAGATTTGGTGCTTTGAAGGAACACTGAGGAAGATGAAGCAGGATGATCAGAAAAGTGATCAGAAGTGATGATCAGAAAAGAAGTTCATCTGGAGCAGTCTGATCAGTGTCCACATGAGAACTGTACTTCCAATAGTTGCCTTATTTGAAGCCTTCCCTTCATTTATGTACATCACCACAATGGTGCAATCAAGGTATCCCCATTCCCACTTTCAAAATACATTGAAAGCACCCTAAATAAAAGTCAGTTAATAGGAAGGTTATAAAAATAAAATCTTATCCTAAAATAAGCTGTCAAGCACAAATACAGAATATAAATTCTAGCTGAAGCTATAAAGCATTTGGATAATGTATCAGTTTGCAGCAAGTAAAATTTTTCAGGTAAATTACACAAGAAATGAAATAACTAATACATAAGTACCCGTACAGACATGCCTTAGAATGCACACACTAAGAACAAATGTAACCAGCCAAGAAAACAATTGGTGACATTAAATCTTATTTAAATTTTTTGCCAATAGCAGAATAACATGAAGATGGTGACAGTCTACATGAGGGACCTCTCTTAGCAAATGTTACAGAAAGAACAGGCCCAAAAGATGAAAAAAGAAAAGTTTAACACCCTGCACCATGATTTTTTGAGGAATGTATTCTGTCATTTTCCTAGAGAGCCATTTTCCACACATGCCCATGGTAATATTTCCTAAACAGATAAGGATGCAACTCTATAGGTAAATAACTTTGAGGCATTTAGGAGACAAAAAATTGAGCCATTTTGTATAAATGAGTGGAAGAATGTTTCAGTAAGTGTCCTTCAGTAAAGTTCCAGTCTAAAACAACAGAAAATGGTGCTAACATTGTAAAAATTATAAAATTGAGTATTTGACAATAGCCAATTTACTAAATCACGGAGAACACTTTTCCTGATGTATTATTCTCCTGACTTTCCCTCCTATTTAATAAGCCAAACATTAGCACATTGCAACAACACAAGATTTGGTTGGGTGGAAGTTGTTGCTGGCAGCATTCCTTTCGTGGTTTTTGCATTACTTTTCCCAAACCTGTTACAAATATAAGCATTTTATGAATTTGCAAATTATTTCCATACTAACATTAAAGAAGAGAATACTGATGACAAAAGGAATTTTCTAACAAAACCACATTGAGGTTAATCCCAAAGTACAAATGCATTCACATGCGTCTCATCAAATCCCTGTTTTGTTCTAAACATTTTGAGTGCAGCTTCTACAGTACTGCCTTTCATACAAAACTGTATTCTAATGCAGAAGGGTTGAAAATCCTGTTGGTTTGTTTACCTGTTCCATCAGCTTCTGTTCTGATCATCTGCAGATACCCAAGTTAAAATTCACAATAAGGAATGGATGAGTTTAGAAGCAACAGATCACATATCCCTGTAAACAGAGGAACCTAAAAGGCGAGGTGTTTAGGGGATGGACTTTCAAAACCGAGTGGTATCTGGATATGAAAGTAGAAAACTTAACATTCACTCAGCTGGAACAAAAGAGATAAACCAAAACCAACTCTGCCAGATGAACATTTTGAAGACAAAGAAGCTGAAGCAAATTTAGGAGACCTGGTGTAGTGGTAACAGGAATTGAATACAGAAGTAATGTCTGAGTGAGCTCAAGGATCTGCATTATCAGTTGCTGGTTAAAGTGTTTTCCACATTATTCTTTGATGGCTGAACTATCAATAATTAAACGACACAAATAGCCCAATCAATGTGAATGCTGTTCTTTCCCATTCCCTACATATCAAGAATGTGCTGCTGTTGCCCAAGCACACATACTACCACTGCAGAGGCCAGTTTTCAGATCTTCAGTTCACCTGTGGTCACTTGCAGCACTACCCCTACACTGTAAGATAAAGGTTGCAGAAGTTGGAACATATCACAAAAGAGATTTAGCTTTAGGATTTGTGATTTCTGCTTCTCTCCTTTCCCACTCCCTAATTTCTTACGAGGAAAAAACATTAAATGATAGTGATCATCATTGCAGTTTCTCTATATGGATGAGGAATATGTTCTTTCTAACAAAAATAGATAATAGAAATAATATTTTTATCCTATAAAATCATAAAATTTATGCACATCCTTCATGAATTTTCATCATATTTAAAGAATTGAAAGAGCAAAATGTGATTGAATCAGAAGATAATTGAAATACTATTTGTTATATGATGTAATAAGAAGCATTGTTCATGCTTATGGGTAGCTGCAAATATTTTGCTAATAGCATTTATAATATAGACAAAAACAGAACTTCTAGACCTAGCATCAAAAAAAAAAAAAAGCAGAAAAGCTCTCAACCAATCTAGTAGCTGATGGTTTTAATTCTTCATGTCAGAATTTAGAACCATATAGGAAACAATTTCATGTTTATTGACTTAGAATGATTGAGATTTCTTTCTTCTGGAATCTGTGAAACAGGCTCTATTCACCTGCTTTGTTCCTGATCCCCATTTTCGGGTGGCACAATTTAAATAGTGCATCTTTCACTGACAGGTTCCTTCATGCTGTCAAGGAAGAAAGTTTCAGTTTTATTTTTTATTTTTCAGGTCTCCTTATGCTTATTTAATGAAGCATAAATATGGATGGCACCTTTTTCCTTACAGCAGCTGAAAACATACAAAAATACATTCAGCTGCAAAAGCAGCTCTTTTTTAGCCAGTCTTTAAACAGTTCCTTTGGTTTCCATTATTTTTACAGAGACCATTACTTCACACATGAGCCACACCATCTCCAACACAACTGTCCACATAAACTCATCCCACTGATGTCAGGAAAAGAAAAATCATATGGAACATTCAGAACAAGAAAACCTTTTCACACTGAGATCCATATTACTATTAACTTCATTTTAACTTCTTACAAGCCAAGTGCTCAATACTAAAGTCTATATGCCTCTCTTTACTGTAATTAACCCAACAAAGAGTCTGTCAGGAGTATTTTAAAGTACTTACTACTTAAAATATTCATCGCTGAGAAGTTCTTATCAAAATATACCTAGAAGTACCAGAATTCTGTGTATGTGCTATTTTTTATTTCTGGATTGAAATAATCAGATTTTGTCAGAAATATCTTGCCAAGCATTTCCTGTGCCATAGTTCAAAATTCGAGGGCATCCTTGAAAAGTCTGAAAGGATTTTATCAAAATATACAGCTGAAATGTCTGCAGGAGGTCTGCAGGAGACAGACTGCACATCTTTTTTTTTTTTTCCTTTAGTTTTCTAGACCTCTCTCTCTTGTTTGGTAAACACATTATCTGAATAAAGTATTTCTTGTTCTCCTTTTTCCTCATATTCTCCCTCCTGTTCTATGCCTCATGGCCATCATTTTTCTATATGCAAGGAGATTTTTCAGCTGGACCTCTGGGGCTCAGTTTTGCCTTTCTACAAAGAGAAGGATAAAATACAGAAAGGAAGGAGAGAAGATAAAGTTCCAGTTAATTCATCTTGAGTGAATAGGCAAACAGGTCCAGCTGAGCAGGGACCACCTCTCATAAAAAGTCATATATATTCTTTTAGTGACATTTAATTATTCTACTCAAAATATCTCAGCTCTAAAAAACAGGCATTTCATGTCAAAGAAAGGAGAATGTAGCAACACTCTCTTATACAGAGATGAGAAAGCACATCTATGAATCATAGCAGAAAGCCCTGCAGCAGATTCTTCTGCCAACCAAATCTAGAAAGGACAGAGTTTGAAGGATTTTTGCATTTACTCAAACTAAAACATTCATGAGCCTGCAATATTAACACAACCCCACACTGATTCCCAGAGACAGAGCCCTCCCTGCTCCTCAGCCAGGAAACTCCATTCCAAGCTGACATATTTCATTATGCCTTTGTTGTATCTCCAAACCCTTTTGGGGCACACCAGGGGCTCAACTGCTGATCAAAGCTGATCAAGTATCCACTGCACAGTAATGTATATTTTACAGCTGGGCTTTGTGGAAGATGACAGACTTTGTAGACCACACGGATTCTAAAGAGTTCCTGTAAAGTGTGAATGAAGAGTGAATTCCAGAACCAGAGGAACAGGTTGCAGGACAGAGGAGTCCTCCAAGTCTCAGCCAGCAGAAAAGGAACACAGCATTCAGAGTTCACCGTGGTAAACATAAAAGAAAAAATGAGGAGGAGAGATCCTAAGAAGTTATTCCATCCATTAGGCTGCAAATTCCACCATTTCTGTGAGAATATAAGAGGCAACTAGTCCTGAGAAAATTTTCCTCCAACTGAAGGACAACAGAAAAATTATGGGCTCTAGAATATATGTAACAATTAAAAATATGTCACTTTATTCTTTCTCAATGCTTCCTTCTTCCTTTAGTATTTACCCCAGCCCAGACATTTTTGTTACAGCAAATGTTAAGATTAGTTATCCAACCTCAATACTCACTGGGCAGGATGTTGTAAATTAAGTACATTGCTTCTCAAAATAAATAAATAAATAAATAAACCAAACAAAAAAACCCAAACCAAAAACCCAAATAACAAAATAACCAGACTTCAGGCAAAAGCTCCCTGAAAGCCCTGGAAGAAGACTTAGAAAGTCACTGACTCTTTTTTTGTGCCACATTTACTGTACTGCTAAATTTAGAATAAAAGAGATTTCTCTCTTCACACGAAGGGTGTGTTCCTCAGTGAGAACACACATCCCTGGGGAGCCTACAGTGCACAGCAGGCACTACTCAGTTATGGTTTTATTGCAGGTGGAGCCTGGCTGCAGAAAAAGAAAAGTTGCTCCACAACACATCAGACTTGCCTTAACTTAATTAGGAATGCCTTTAATCTTGTCTTGCATAGGGAGTTATTACAGATTAGTAATGTTCAGATTAGGAGCTCTTTGCCTCTGTTCATTTCTACAGAATTTCAGGAGCAATCTACATGTGGACAAGTTGAGATGGGCCAGGGAGACTGAAATACAACTCCCCATAAGAAGATAGCATCAGATCTCAAAGGTATAGAACCCAAAATGAATTTTCATTTACAACTGAATGAACAAACCTCTCCATTCTACTTAGATACCAATCCACCATTTTTAAGCCCTTTGTGTACATTTAATTATACAGCCTGATAACTGCTGAGATACCTGCAAAGCACCTTATAAAATACAAGAATATTTTATTTACGTGGATTATCATAGCTGATGTTTCTTACCCATGAACTTTGACATTTCCCTATGGAAAATGCAAGTTTCAGTTTGAAGTGAGCCCATGGATAACAATGGTTTTGGCCATAGTGCAAGGCACACAGTGGGTCTATTTTGGTGTGTTTACTGCATATATAAATACAAGCAGGAAGTACAAGCATCTTCCCATCCTCCTCACAAAACCACCTTTCACAATTTATTATCTCTTACTAAAGTGTACTGTTGGCTTGATTGAAGTGTGTAGGTTGCACTATACTTACCTGCAAATAAAGCACCTCCTTTTGGTTCTTAAGTTACTTCAGAAGCTCTCCTTGTTATTATATGCCTCCTTTTCAAATTATCAATTTCACACATTTCACTGCTTTTGTGTTTCATTTAAAGCCTTGGTTTTTGGTGGCACAAAAGTAAAGCTTAACTAGTAATGCCTGCCTTTTTCTTTTCATGCTTTCCCTCACGGGATGCAATTCAACTCACATTATTGATGTGAATAATTCATTTCTGAAAGTCTTTCAAATAGGTCTGAAACAAGCAGGTTCCTATTTTTTTCTACCCCCAGAAAGAGGGAAGTATCAAATTAAAGTGTTTCCATCCTTTCATACATATGATTTAAAGACAGAACATACATTTTTCAACAGATACTGTTGAAGTTAAAAATCTATATCTAGATGGACTACTGTGCCCAGCCAAAATCAGGTTTCTATGACAGGACCATAGGATTGCTTCCAATGATTTCTTCAAATGTAAGGTTGATTTACAAACTAAACAATGCTAAACCTCAAAAGGCTTAAGACAAACATGTAAAAAGTAAAGTAGATAAACCAAATTACCTCTATGGCTGATTTTATTTAATATCAAATTAAAATGCATGGATTTGGTACATACGTTTTATTACTACTTAAACTATTTTATATTCTTTTAGAAATAAATCACTCACTTTACCTGCATTCAGAAGTGAATAATTAAAGAAGATACAATTCTATTAAGTTGTATAATACTTAACTCTGTAAAAGAGTTTTTATCCACAGACTGCAAACTCAGTAACTATGTGATCCCCCTTGCTCATATAATGCTCAGACAAGTAATATTTTCCTTCAGTCCTATTTTCAAAATTAGATAGGTCTGTTCACTGTAACAGAGAGCACAATAGATCTTCAGATTATATGAAAACATAGTTTTCATCTGCTATCAGCTATTTCCTTCAGCTTTTCTCTATTGGCAAAATGCCACAGATCAAAAAAAAATAGGTAGAAAATCAACCCTGCTGGAACAAGGGGTGAGTTTTACTTGGGTTTTTTGGCTTTTTTTTCAAAATTGGCTTGAGTTAGGAAAACAAAATGAAAAACTGCTAGATGATCTAGTTTTTATCCTCAGGTACTCCAGGAGTGAATGTGGTTTATATATATCTATATGCACACAAACCAAAAATGATGAGGACTCTCAACATTGTGACTCAAACACTAAGTTGTTCACATCAACTTAGTCATGTGAATTTCTGTAAGTTCAGTTAAATGCAGGTTACTGAATTCCGACCACTTATTTTGAAAATTACAAAATTTTGCTTTCCATGCTAGTTTTGCAAGGAAATAAATTACACAGATGCACTGCCAGCTTGTCAGTTCTCATCCCCTCCCTCATAACTTTTGAATGAATTGGCTAATTTTGATCAAATTTGACAAGAGGACCCAGTGTAAAAGATTTGAAGTTCCAAAAAGTTTCCATGAGAACTGACAGTTGAGTAGGAGATAAAGACTGACATGAGTCTTCCCAGTAAGGAAAATATTGCTGTGTAAGCTCAGCAATTATCTATTATGCTTGACATACCCACCAGTTGATAATTGTATAAGTACCAGCCACAGAATCCTCTTGCATGGAATTTGGAAGCAATTACAGGTCTCCCATTTCTCTGCCAGCCACAGACTGGGAAAGAGAGGAGTGGTTGGCAGTACATTTTGTAGGTTTTAGCAATGAAAAGTGAATGAAGAAGGGAGCTGTAATTTGATTGGACATTACCTCATTTGAAACCGAGCTTCAGCATACACACTGTAATCAGATGAATCTGTAAAAGTTTCCAAATGTTTATAATCATGAGCCACCATATAATCCAAAGCAGTAAAACCCAGGAAGAGGTTGGAAACCATCCCTGTGTGAGTTAACAGTGCTGCACCCAAGCTGCTGTTTGCATTCTCCAGGGCAAGTTCAAGGAGCACCAGGCTGCCAGGAGGCCACAGGCAATCACAGCCTGCTTTGGCTGGGCCCACAGGAGCCCTGCTGGGCATTTCCCTGGTGGCACTGGGGCTGTTGGTGACACATCCTGTGATAACACCTGAGTCACCTGAATCTTTAGAATGCTTGATACATTGTGAAAGAACTCTTGTACCTTTCCAGGCCTTTGTCTGGATGTTCCTTGGCTCACATCTAACAGAGATTCCCAGTGATGCTGGCTCCTCACCTCTGCCCAGTTCTGCTGATGGCAGTCCCTGGCTCCAAAGTTATGCTGTGTTTCTGTCCTGTCTCCTCAGCCAGTCTCACCAATGCCACCTAACAAGGAAAAACAAACTCCCCTCAGTCCTTACTCCTGTTTAGTTCCCCTGCTTATCCAGCAAAAGGATTGCATTACCTTTGTATGCAAAGGCATCACACCGGGACCTCGTGTTCTGTTATTTTTCTACTACTATGAATCTTTGATATTTTCCAGTCATTGCCTCCAAAGACAGTATTGCATTCTGCTGATGAAGTACTTCACTTACATCTGCTCAGACCTAATAAACACTCCAGAACTGGAGGTCCATCAGTGTTTCTCAAAATACTTGTTTGGATTATCATTTAGGCAGTCATATCCCTCCCTCATTCAGATGTTGCAGAGAATAAATGATAAGAAACCATTCCAAAGAAATCTGCATTGCAGTCATCATCAAAGTGAGTAAATAAAGAAAAGCTGACAGGCCCTCACACAGTAGGCAAATTGCTGAGATCTTCACAAAGGTAATGGTTTTCTTTTTCTTCTTTTCTTTTTAATACAGCTTTTCTTCTGGATTCAGAGGCCTTCGTGTTAAATTAAATATGTTTAGCACCCACACAACCATCTAGAATTAAATTGCAGCAGTTCCTTAGCATCTGAGAAAGAAAGCAGTGATAGATCACTGTGATTCTCCTGTCCTTGTACAGAATCAAAGAATCATTTAATAGACTGAATTGCTTCCAAAAGTGGAAATCACACAGCTCCATCTTGTGGAAGAAGAGATTCCTTGAGAAACGTCAGCTCGATTCATTGCCTTTGGTAATGATTTAGCCTTAGATGTTTTAACATATAAGTTTTACTTACCACAGATATTTCCTTTCATATGTGCTTTACACAACTTCACCAAGAGCAGGAACAATCTGCCCAGTGATTTTTTTATATTCTCCTGTCTTGTTTTATTTACTCATAGCATTCTCCCAAACTGGTCTATACTTCAGCAGTTCACATTTGTAATCAGCTATTTAATTTTTTTCCTATCCCCTTTCTTTGTCCTGTAAGAGCTTTAACACATTGCAGAAGTGTCCTCAATGAACACACTGTACATAAATACTAAATACATTTGATTTTCAGCCTAGTGGTACTTCTTAGCAGGAAGCATTTTCAATATAGTGTGGATGACATAAAAATGCAGAGCAGCAGAGTTTGTCTCATTCACGTAACACAGACCTTGGATCTGTAATGTTTCCATAATCTAATGCCATTTAAGTAAATCAAGTCAGAACTACTTTTAGGTCAGATGGACAAAGTAACTTTTTACAATACTAAAATGTCTTCCTGAGTTCTGGAGACAACTCTGGGATTGGTCCTTATTTCCTTGTTACAGAATCTTTGTCCTTTTGAGAGCTTTGGAATGATTTGGACACCAAAAACCAGCACCAAAAACATGCACTCCAAGTAAACCTCTGTGCCACGCTACCACAAAAAATTGAATGTTTATATTTTTGACTCTACATTATACTTTGGGATAGCATATTAGACCACATGTACAACACAGGTCTACAAGCTGAAATCCACCAAGGTAAAAGTTCCTTGGGCTTTAGTGTGGAACTCATTGTAAAATTTCACAAAGTATTTGGATGTTTCAAACAATCATTGGTGTTTGAAGAAGGTATTTCTCATAAGCTGCAGTCAAATGTAAAACTGCTCTATCAGATTATCCCAGCCCACATTCACTGAAGTTTTCAGGAAAAGCAGCAGTAATGTGACTCATGGGACTACTCACAGATGACTCTGGGAACTTACTCCCATTAATTTTCAACTGAAATGTGTGAGTGGTCAAAAATGACCACAGACCTTCCCTCAAGTCTTTTAATTTAATTAAAAATATAAATGATCCTAAGTATTTTCATCTTTTTAATTAGTTTTAAATTAATTTTCAGTGTGAAACCTGGAAGTCCTAAGAGAAAAGTAAGGGATTGCTATTAGAAACTTCTATCCAAATCTGCATGATGAATGTCAACATGATAGCCAAAACCAGCTGCTTATTAAAACATTGGTTTGGACAACAACAGTCTGAGGCTGTCTGAATTAATGCATATAGGGAAAAGAAAAAATTAATTAGAGAAAAATCTCCTAAAAATCATCCAAAATATATCTTCTTAACAAGCATTCTGGGGCCTAAGGGAAAAAAAATAGAACAGCATCTTGATTGTTTCCCTACAAAGGATATTCCATTGCCCTGTTGAGATGATTCACCACACTTTCCTCCCCTGAATTCATCTGCCGTACTGAGAAACGTTATGGCATTCCTGCCTCCTAGGAGAAGTCAAAATAGCAGCCTTCCAGATATGACTGACAGGAAAAATACCTCATCTCTTCTGATAATCTTTTTTCTGGTATGAAATTTCAGGAACAGTATCAACTTGATTTCATTCTATTAAGTCTTGAAGTGATCTTTGTTTCTCTCAGAAACATTCGTATTACTGTGAAACACTAAAAGCCAAAATCTACAGAAAGTAAGAAGAAAAAAGGCCAAAGAAAAAGACCTTCCAAGATTCGTACCCCACCCCACTAAAGCTGTCAACCCTGACAAGAAACAGCTGCCTCTGAATGTGGGTGGATGCAAGAGTTCAGCTTTGCCCAATCACTCTTTGGGCCATATTTCAGCATCTGTCAAGAAGGTTGGCAATTAGTGCCAATCATGACAGGTTTTTCTGTGATATGGACACCTATTAAAGAGATATTGGACTTATACTATCAAACTACTTTGCATCTATATCTAAAAACCCTCTGTATGACTTTGCAACCTTCAGTTACTACCAAGATTAGCCATGTAGATATTGAAACCATATTCCTCCATCTACATTGTGCAGTTTACAGCTGGAAGTTCTCTTAGGCCTTTTGAGAAGGTGCCAAGAGACAACTACTAGAAAGAACAAGCAATTTGTCCAAGAAGGCTACGATTATTTCATTTCCCAAAAGAAAAGGATTAAAAATTATGTTAATTAGGATAAATATTGAGAAAGTATTAAAGCATTATTACAAGACAAACCAAACAACAAAAGGGTTGCTGACTATTACAATAACTACAATTAATACTTGGTAGTGATACACTGTGTTGTCTATGTTGCTTAGAAACCACATAATTACACATGTTTAATCAGCCTTAACCTATGTATTTTCATTATTTTGATGCATAACATTAAAATTCAAATGTTATCAAAATATGGCATTAGAAATTATTTAGTATTTCTTATTTTACATTGAAAAAATATATCATTAAATGCTATCTATGAGGCAAGTCATTCTAGTTAAAAAAAAGGACAAAAGGACAAAGGACAGTACAAACACCTGAATCTACTTGTTTCCCACTCATCTATTTATCTATTCCTTTTCTAATCCATGTGCACTTTGAATAAGGCATTCAAAGTGTAATCCCAATTTCCCTGGTCATCTAAATGGGAGATTCAGCCACAGAAGAATTCAAACACCATCCTTAGAGCAGAGGAAAATAAAAAGCAAAAAGCCTGTAAGACTTTTCAGGTGAGCAGTTTTAATGTAAAGGCCCTTGTTTTATTACATATGAATAGGAATATGATTCTTTGGATTCTAAAGCACTTTAATCAATGTTCAAGGGTTTTTAACAACCTCATTATGTGTCTCTTTTACAGGATTATGAATATTTGCAAATGGAGTCATGTAGTAAAGCTTCAAAGGCTAAAAAGTTCGATCAAGAGATATTTTCTATAACTCTTCAAAATATTTCAAAATCAGAAGAGTTGTCCAATATATATTGCCACACTCAAAGTTTCAACCTTCTCTTTGAATTTTAGCAACACCTATTTTTCATATATATATATATACATATGTTACTGTTCTCCTTCCTCACTGCTTTCCTGTGAGGAAATGATGAGGTCTGCACCATTTCATCCAAAAGTAGTGAGAATTCATTCAAATAAAAAAAAAATAAAGGTACAAAATTAAAGCTCCATATACTAACGACTGAGTTGATTAATTTAACTTGATTTACTTAGCAAGAATGTGCAAGGATTAATGAATAAACTTAGATTGTTGGTGAGCACCTCTATGGCAGTTTTGTAACTATCTCTTCTGAGGAGTTTTCTGCTCATTAGAGGAACAAAAAAAAAATCGAAATAAATAGGATAGGTCTGCAAAGACAGAATGGAGTTTGAGCAGCAACACTGCTTGGAAAAAAGGATGTAAAGGAACTCAGGACAGAGATTTTTTTCCATCTTCTGCCCATAAGTGACACTTTCTATCTATAAGTGACACTACTGGAGGCTCTCTAGGAAGGCAAGAACCAGCATTAAGCACATGGTCTGACAGCACAGGAGGGGCACATTGTAACATACTGCAGCTGAAAAAGCTTTAAAAAGGGGGTAGACTGAAATCCAGAAAAAAAGTTAGTTCAAGCTTCCCTGAAGATATTTTGATTTGTACCCATCTGTAAGAAGTGTCAGTCCCACCACCTCTTACCTTTGTCAGCCCCGCAGTCCCTGGAGAAGGACTGGCTTCTGTCTCACCCCATGGGCATCGTATCCTGAGAGAAGCCCTGCAAGGTAATGTCTTCAGAAGTGAAATGGGTTTTGTACAGGGTAGAGAGGACTGAGGTCTCTGAAAAACTTCCAGAGGGGAGACAGTAGTTGATAACAGCACAAAGAAAGAACAGAAGGCAGATTTGATACACCAAGAGTGTGTCAAAGGAGGCATAGCAGAAGAAATAATACGCATAATGAGTTACTAATGGTACTGAAATTGTACCATTCATTTGTTAAAATGAATATGCTTGACTGTAGATTTTCTTGTCAGTCTATATATTTTGATTTTATGCACCACACAGCTCAGCAGTAAATTACTGCAATTAACTTCAATTCCTTAGGATCCACAGCAGTAGCATTTCCACATCTCGTGACTGAGTCTAGAATTCAATTCTAAATTCTTGTCTAAAGTGCTTGTACAAAGTAAGTGGTTACTTTGAAAAGCACTGACAAATTTCAGCAGAAATTCTACACAGATCTATTTCTCATAAGAAAAATATTTCTAAAAAAATCCAAAGAAAAATTTAGTTTATCTGTCACAGTAAAGTTTGAAAAAGAGCTGAACAGCTTGAGTTAATTCCTTAACAAACACCTTATGTATTCAGTCACCATTTTTGGATTCCAAAGACAGATTCTCATTTCAATGAGAACCTTCACTTACAGATAAGATGTTTTTCATGCTGTTCCTTTTAAATTTTAGTAGCACATCCACTGTGAAAGTAGCACCGTTCCATCTGCGCCACTCTAGAGAGTCAGACACTTTATCTCATAACAAATCTGCGTAGTTCACTGGTTTTTGGCTGTATGAGTACAAAAGAACTTGACACAAAACAAACTGCAAATAATCAGACACAAGGTGTAACTCTCTCGAAAAAAGTTGGAGCCCTACCTTGGTTAGGAGAACCACAAATCACGTGTCAGTAGAGGATGGGCAAGGGAAGAGAGACAAAATAAAACCAGGGGTACTAAGAGATTACACAGTGAAAGATCTGCCAGGAAATAGCAAGTAATAGAACAACATATCCTTTGATCAAATTTGACAAAGTGTAAGAGGAGTCAAGACAGACATTTACTTCTGTTGAAGAACTCTAAAAGCTTCCATGTATGACACATGCTCTTCTGGTTTTGTTGCCATAACTTCCCAGTGAGCTACTGGGCAATTCCCAGTTCTGAATTAAACTTCTAAAAGAAGTGAGATTCTTTGATTTGTAAAAGTCACTTCTTTGATTTGTAAAAGTCACTGCGTGGACTGTTAATTGCTGCTGTATCACTAGAGTATAATTCAGAAAATGATACATAGTAGACATAATGGAGAATTTTACCATAACTTGGAAATCCTGTCAAGGGATCATAATCAGAGGGGCAAAAGCCAGCACAGAATGGATCAAATCTACTTGTCAGTATTTTCTTTTTATATTGCAGGAGACTTCAGAGACCACAGAGAGCATCTGATCCTCTTTTGGTAGTGCACAAACCAAAAGGATTTTACAAGCTATGACACCACTTGCTCCATTTGACTCCACTGGGAAGAAGAGCCAGGAAAATTAAGCACATGCACACAACTCAGCCACTTAGAGCTCAAAGACTGACCTAGCTGCATGAAGTCAATGCCCTGTGAAGTGAAATGGCTGTGGCACTCTTACATATTCCATTAGGCTACAAATGTGGGGAGAAAATAAAGATAGTTTTTTAATTGTCAAATTATTCACTATGTTTTTGACAAATACCATGGCTAAGATAGCTGGTCCCTTTCCCAAAAGCATTCAACAAATCCCACTAGCAGCTCTCTAACAAAGTTACCTTGCACCATTCAGCTGGTAAATAAAAATCCTTGGAAAAATGGATACAAGGAGAAAGCAGTTCCAAGCACGTTCAGATAGTTGTAATTGCTATGGAAACCATATCTAGTAATAGTCTTTTGCTTCAGAACATCAGAGGCAAATCATAATAAACTGACAGCAAAACAAAGTGTAATAGTGCCTAAGACTTCAAAGTTCAAGATTCCAGAGAAAATTAAACCACTGCGTAGGAAAAGCTTTCCTGTCCTCCCATCTCAGCTCCTGTTGCAGCACACCTCTGTGGATGAGCCCCCGGGACTGATTTCCCAAATTGCAGTTTAAGCAGCCCTCAGGGCTGGCAGTGTTGCTACAATTGTTCCAAAATACAAGGATACAGTTTCTTTAACCTAGACACAATTCTAATTTTATCACTAGAAATTTGGGGAAATCTGAAATCACTTAACTCCATTCAAGCAATGCCATTTTTTTCAAGCTCCAAAGAGACTGATAATAGGGTGAGAGAGGGTAATGGGGTCATGGATTCAGAGATCATCAATTATAGCAATTAACTTCAATGGTTTACTCACCTAAATTAAGGTGGGTAAAATAAGAAGCTACTAACCTTAGACTAAAAAAATCAAATTATTTTAGAATATTGTATGCCTTGCTTTCATTTCTGTATATGAAATATTCTCAATTTATTTGATTGCATTTATTCTACACAACTGTGTTAATGGATAGTTCAGAATATTTTCAACATTTCATCTCCTTTTCTAGCAGCAGCCAACCTGCTGATACACCAGAGCTTATTTCCCTAATCAACCCCAACACCTCTTTCTGAGTTTCATCATACCAATTATCAAATTCGTTTGCTGAATAAAATTAGACAATGCAATATGCACACATCTACTACTCCGAAAGTCATCACTGCTGATGTGCCAGAGCTGATTCTCTCTAGGTAGATAATTCTCAGAAAGAATACCAGCTCAAATATTCCTGAAGGAGAGCACTGCACTTCAAACATTAATCACTCCTTTTCCTTTCTTCAGGTACATCCCTTCCCATTACACCCTCAGAAAGTAAAATTCCAAACAGTTTCATTTATCGAAGGCTTATAGTAATAAGTCATTATTGTAGTTGTTTATAATAAACCATTCCTGCTTTTTAAAAAATTACTTTGTTTGAAAATTCCACACAGCTGACTATAAATGGCATTTGTGTAACTAGGGTTTGGGTTTATGATCATCTGAACCTTGCCATTCCCACTTTTTTTTTTTTTTTAATTAGGGTCTTCTAAGCCATAGAAACCAATTTCCCACCAAAAAAAAAAATATAGGAAACATCCATTTTCTATGCTACAATCAGTCTGATGGGAGCAAACAATCCCATTTTGTCAAGTAAAGCACAGGTTGCAAATTTGTGCTAACATTATTGTGATAATCAGAAGGCAAACAGTAACTACTGTCACCTAATGCCATTTGTTTTAGCACTAAAGGGCCAACATTTGTTTGCAAAGATGTGAACAGGCAGGATGGGAGCCTTACAGACAATTCTGCCGTGTGCTCACAGCCTTATCATGATAATTACTGTCAGTCAGGAATTATCCAACCACCAAACCACACCCTGGGCTTTCAGAGTAAAGAGAGACCAAAATATACAGCAAGTTACACAAACAGCTATACACACTTAAACATTTGTTCACAAGCAAAAATAATGTTTGGTTCCAAACATTAGTTAAATAAAAAACCCTTTTGTTTATAGAACATAAAGGAATGCAACGCCAATATAGCAAAGACATTAATTTGGCTTCTCTAAAATCTACCACTGGCATATCATCAGAGTTACCAAACTAATGTATAAAAAAATTGCAGGAAAAATGACATTTCTAATAGCACTCAGAACACTGTTCTTAGCATTTTTTTTTTTCTTTAGAGTCAGAAAACACAAAATCTTCAACTGAAATTGAAAAACTAGATTTGCATTGCCACTACTACACAACTCCACGCTGGTCACAATTGCACCATCAACTCCTTCTGCTTTTGTTCATAACAAAGTAGGTTATTTGTAAAATTACTTCTATTAAATAAGCAGCTAAGCATCATTGAGTGAATATGCCCATGGCCATGAGAAATGGGAGAGAGACTTGAACATAAGTAATGCATTAAAACATTTAATCTCCCTGTTATTTCTATATATTGCTACAAAAAAGAAACTGCATTGTATTTCATTATTTCATCTAGGAGTTATTAAGTTGGATATTCTACACAGTCACCACATATATTATTTACTTAAGATGCAGATATAGAGCAGGAAAAAGTCAAAATTAAGGTTGTTCAGGATACTGAAGTACAAACTATATGTATGTATCTTTAAAGTTTTAAATCAAGCTTTGTAATTGTGGAGAAAAAAATCACCTTGTGGAAATCATTAACAGCTGCTTAAATCTAATTCAGAGTTTACTTAAGACAAATGATGCTGAAGACACTTGCTGTGACTTGTATGGCAATTACACCCGGGGGAAACAAAAGGGGGAGTTGGCAATTCCAGGGTCTCCTGGTGCAGGATGAGAACTCACCTTTCCCTTTCTAAGATTCCCTATCACAGCCCAAATCAACTCTTTTATTGCAGTTCATTTTTTACCCATAAAAACATGTCATATGTCATTTTTACAATAGCCTCATTGAAAAAAAGAATAATTAGGTTTTCTTTTACAGGGGTAATATTTTTTGACTAATAAAGAATGTTCTGTATGTAGACTGCTGGAAAAAATCTATTTCAGCCAATTACAGATCACAGAAAGTGCCTCACTCAAAATTACATATTCTAAGAATATGAATAATTGTGGCTAAAACACAGGTCCTAGTAAATTTCCAGATTAAGGAACACAATTTTTTCAATTTCTAATGTATATTTAAACACAAAGACAAAGATCAACATTTCTAAACCCAAACAACAAACCAAATCAAACACTATATAAAAATCCAGAGTTGGAAATCTCACCATGTTTTCACAGCTGAAAATACAGAATTCTACTTATATATAGAAGTTTTACACAAGTTATTTAAATGTTGTTTTTCTTCTCACAGGGAGTCCTTATCAGCTCTTTACATGACCAGTAATAAAAGTTTATGTATATGACACAAAAGAACAGTTACTGTCTTCAGACAACTCTTGTCCTTACCCAGATGTGCAGATTAATCACTCAGACATCATTTTTGCATTTTCCTCTTTCGCAGTAATGAGCAATAACTTGTAAAAAATCAAAATTTAAAAACAAATCAGTTATCAAAAGTGTGTCATAAAGAATAATATTAACATTGCTGATCCAAATAACAAGGAGTGAGCCAAATTCTAATCCTCTCTCCAGGGATTTGTTCCATTGAACTACCAGGCAATGAAGCTGACTTTCATTTAGTGTGAATATGATGAAATAAACAGATCTGTTAATGCATTTTTAAAATATAAAAGTAAATGTCTTTCTTGGGAGTTTGATAATGGGCTGTACTGATCATCTCTTATCATCTATCAATTTGAAAGTAACTTATATTTTGTGTGGGCTTACTATTTTATATGGAATGAAACTCCTAAAGTTACTCCAGGTGTTTATTTCATGCCTATACGGAACATAATTTTTAATATGTTTAAAATTAAAAACAAACCTTGATTGTGGGATATAGGTGTGTTCATGCACTCCCCTGAATAACATTCTCCCAGGCTATTATTCTCAAATTTAAAACTATATACCTCATTCTTAGCTAATTCTTAGACAAATTTGATTTATCTTGTTCTGCTTCAATTTATTTCTTGTGTGTTTACGAATTTCTTTCAATATTAATCTAATGTTTTGCAAAGAAAAATTGCACAAAAATAAACTGCAAAATTCTAGTCTCCTAAGGTAAGAAATGACAGCCCTCTACTGGCTATTAAATATGTACTCATGTACATGTACTTACTTATTACATATTTATTTACTTATTATATATTAAATATTTCATATTTACATAAATATGTACATATATGTAAATATATGTAAGAAAGACATCTCACAACAGCTTTACATTAATACTACATTTAGCCAAAGTAAAAATATATAAAAATATAGAGAGTAAAAATAAAATTGTAATATAGGCATGTCTGAAATATTTTACCTGGACCATTAGGAAACATTCTGTCTAATTCCTGGAGGAAACAGTAGGGCAAGGAAATGGCTGGTTCCTAAATTATATGGACAAATCTATAGAATACTGAAATTCCTCAAAGAAGTAACCTTATTGGGCTTCAGTTTTCCATACAGTATTCAAAAACAGTAATAAATGCTAATGGTAATCACTGTCTAAGGCTTTGTTTTGTTCAATTAAATGACCTGCGGTCTACAAAAATGAAAAGTTGTCCAAAAAAAGCCCTGATTTTCTGACATTTTTATGCTCTAAAATAAATTCTAAATGTAAACATCAGAGAGCTTATTGGCAGACAGACAGACATGAGAACCAAAGCATGGTATTTGTCACAGCAGTTAGCAATGTGATACAACTTGCAAAGAAAAAATTGTTTAGGTATCAGCATAAAATTTCTTAAACATGAAATGTGTTTGAGAAAAATCAAGACTAGTCCCCATATTTTAATAATTTTTGCCTGTTTTTAAAGACTTGTTTTCTACTTTGCCTTGAGGACCTCTACTGCACTTTCAATAACAAAGACGTATATTGTAAATAATCTGCCTTTTTCCTACATTAATTTAAAATGTTCCGTAGCATAATTCTGACTGTGTAGAAAATTTACAAATAATGAAGAGTGCCTCTTCATTAGCTGTGCAGTAAAGGAACACATGGGCAGTGTGTTACACTTTATTTTCCCTCATTAGAAAAACACCGAACCCAAAGGAACCCCCACTGCAGCTGCCCGCAGGTGACAAAGTGAAACAAAGAACTGAAAGTGTTTATTTTAATATATTTGACCGTTGACTCAATGTCCTGATAACGGCATTTTACCCAAAGAAGACAATATTGACAGAGATAACAGGAAACAGTACGCAGCGCAAATAGAAGTGATGGGAACATTTTGCATAGCTTCCCGGGATGGTGCTTAAAAATACAAGTACCCAGTAAAAAACAACGGAATCACAGAATATTCTGAGCAACAAGGACCAACAAGAATTATGGATACGACTCCCGGCCGTGCCCAGGACGCTCCAACGATCCCGCCCTGTGCCTGAGGGCGGGATCCAAACGATCCCGGAGCTCTGTCAGCCTCGGGCCGTGACCCTGGGGAGCCGGGCCAGTGCCCAATCTATGGATGAAACCTTTTTCCCAGTATCTATTCAAACATCCTCCGAGAAAACGCCAGGCCGTTCCCTCGGGTCATAATGAACACAAAATAACTGGAGAAGACCCGCTACCTCGCACTAGCACTCGGCGCACACGCCGCGCGTCCCGCCCCGCCCGCCGCGGGTGCCCGTGAGGGCAGGGCCCGGCCCGTTCCCTGAGGGACCCTCCGGGGCGCGGATCCCGTCCCGGCCGCCGCGGGTGCCCGTGAGGGCAGGGCCCGGCCCGTTCCCTGAGGGACTCTCCC
>VZTB01013328.1:65888-94318 GCA_013397245.1 Thryothorus ludovicianus
CCAGGGCACCCAGCACAGGATTGTGTCCAGATGGCTCTGGAATATCTCCGGTGAGGGAGACCCCACAGCCTCTCTGGGCAATCTGCCCCAGTGCTCGGGCACTCCCAGGGAAGTTCTCCCTCGTGTTCAGTGGAACTTCCAGAGCATCAGCTCCTGCCCGTTCCTGCTGTGCCATTGCTGGGCCCAGGGAGCAGAGCCCGGGCCCTGCTCGGAGCCCTCCCTGCTCACACTGACAGACATTGCTGAGGGCCCTCTCAGCCATCTCTGGAGCCCCAACAGCCCCAGCTCCTTCAGCCTTTGTTCACAAGAGAGATGCTCCAGTCCCCTCATCCTCTTGTCACCCTCTGCTCAAGGAGCTCGGTGTCCCTTCTGTCCTGAGGAGCCCAGAACTGGACCCAGCTCTCCCGATGTGTCCCAGCAGGGCTGAGCAGAGGGGCAGGGTCACCTCCCTGACCTGCTGGCAGTGCTCTTCCTCATGCACCCCGGGATCCCCTTGGCCTTCTTGGCCACAAGGGCACTGCTGGCTCAGGGACAGTGTGTTGTCCACCCCAGGTCCTGGGGAATCTGTCAAACCACACACATTCGGGATCATGGTAGTTGAATTTCTACTCCTGCAGCACAATGAAGTCCTAGTAACATTAATGAGCTAAAACAAGTACATAACTTATAAGTAACCAGTGAGGCGAAAGGGGTAAAGCGTGCTTGACAGGTTTGTCCCTAATTGTACAAAAGAAAGCTGCTCTTTTTACTCTGGAATCAGGCAAATTTCCCACCATCAGGAAGGGGAGGTCCTTAGGGACCTTTTATAGCAATGACAGATGAATAAAGATCACAGCTGTAGTTTTAAGATTAAACTTGGTGTATATGATCTACCTGCTGTAGTCATCTAATGACAGGTGAGGGTACTAAAAGATGATCTCTTCCCAAATCTCTGTTCTTAGGGCAATATTAAAATTGCATTTTCTCTGAAAATGATATATTGAAATAGAATAAAATATAAGCTCCTTGAAGTGTCAGTTGCTTGTTTTTATGTAAGTATTATCTAGTTGCTATTGACTATGTAGATTTTTTTGAAATCACCAAGGTGAATTTGAAACTGAAGAAAGTATGTCAAAGAAGAAAAAATAATAATTCTGACTTCTTTTAGTATGTTATACTGTCATGTCTTAATTTGTTTTCAGCAGTTCCTCAAAATTATCAGAGTATGTGTAATAAACCTGCTTTCTGGATCCCTTTCCCTGGATACCACAATAAAGTCTTGTGTTTTTATTGTATTTGCTTTAGGAGTATTTTATTGATCAGCTGAGGTCAGATGGAGTTGTTCATCTTCCTCGACGTGTTACCAATGAAATTGCAAATAATACTCGATACGAGTTTTATACACAAGGAGGAGTAATCTTTGCAACAAGTCGGATACTTGTGGTAGATTTCCTTACTGACAGAATTCCTGCCAATCTCATTACCGGTAAGGGCTTAATGAAATAAAGGTAAGAGTGTTCTGTTTGAAAATACACAAAGCTTAATTCTCTATGAAAAGTTCTGCTAACAGGTCTTGAGATTGAAGATTTATTCCTACTTTTTCCCCCGCAAGACCAAGGTAAAAAGAGCAAATATGTTGTTCTTTCATAGTTTTAATTTTTTTTTCTCTTAACTCGTTTCCCTCATTTAATCATGCAGTTTAAAAAGGCTTCCAAAGAATAATGGACTGCACTTGGTGAAATAGTGCCCTGTGTTCTACTGGACACTGGCCTATCATTAAAACTGATTTTAGATGTCATGCTTTATGAGCCATGCACACTACCTCTATTTTAGCATTAACAAATTACTCCTGATGACTTCTCATCAAAAAATACCTCACAAATCTTTGTATTGAAAACTTGGACACTAAGCAAATAGCAGTATTACAAGGTAATGCTGTTACTGTGATTGTAAAGATTTGGCAATAGCTTGGAACCTTTTTTTTCTAGTTCCACAGAAGCTGTACATGGAGGATGTGGGAGTTAGCCTTCTAAGTGTTAACATCTTAATTATTAAACATAGCTGAATATTGTATGCTTAGAAGAATGTGAGTTTCTGCTTCAGAAGCTGTACCTCCTTCCTTTTAGTCAAGTTCCACTCTAAAACATTTTGAACACTTTTATGCTGGAGTCAAGGAACACGAGATTTGTCAATTCTGATATTTCTGTGTTCAAAAGAAGTTTTTCTGGGCAACCCGTGGTGACTTCTCTTTTTCCCTTGACTCCTTTCTCTCTACTTTTCTACCCTACCATAGAAGAAAAGAAAAAAAAAAAGAAAAGGAAGTAGAAATACAGCAAAATTTTAAAACTGGTGGTATCCTATAGTGCCACAGAGCTGTGACAAGTTTTGCATTGCCACCAGAGGTCGGTGTGAGAGCAGCTGCAATCGACTGGTGACTTCATTCCCAGCCTCCCAAAACCTGGGTCCGTGTGCCTTGTCTGTGTGTGAGATTGTACACAAAATCTTGTAGTAGTGTTTCATGAGGAGATAATAGAAAAAGCCTTTCTAGGTGTTAAAAATGTCATTTGTAAAATCAGTGTGAATTAATATTCGATGAACTCATAAATCCAGCTACATGAAGATGAGAAATTATCACTGCAATAAAGCAGAATTATTCCTGGTGGTTTTAGCTGAGTAGAAATGATGTACTTGCCAGCACAGTGAAACTGATGCAAGTTAGAGTAATAAAAAGGGGCAAGTTGTTTCTGCCAAGGCTTACAGAGCAGGAGTGAACTCCTTTCATAAGCAAATATATGTGGACTAAAAGCAGGAAGGTGTTATAATAAACATAGTCTTACTGACCTGTTAGAAATTGTGTTTCCTGTCATGTCCATCTGGAGGTCACATCTTTATAAACTGAAAGTTGTTCAGAGATGACTATGATCACTATTATTTACTGAAAGATTTCCTTCATAGGACAGGTCTAACAATATCTAGATAGAAAAATACCTTGTAGTGGATTATTTCAGGACTTAATCATTGTCCTGGTTTTGGGCAAATTTGGGAGAGGGGGAGAAAGGAAAACAAACAAACCTCTAAATGAACCACCCCTCCCCTTAGCTGAATCGGGATAGGAAAAAAATTTCCAGTGTGTCTTCTTCACTCTCAGATCCAATTTTTAAAGGTACAACACTTATTTCTGAGCAAAACAGATGAATGGGGATACAATTTAGCATCAACCCAGGACAATCATGAATGGCAAGCAGTTGTATGGAAGTCTTTTTTTCTGGATGCTTTTTCATTTAGCAAGCAAAGGCATGTTAAAATCAATGGCTGAGTGCTGTGTTGAGGAGACTTGTTACAGAAATTAAATGCTCTCTAAGTTTATTACATTATACAGGTACAAGGTAAAACCTGTGATGTTTGATGTCCTTTGCTTCCATTTTAGAAAGGCATTGATTCCACTGGAAGCTGTGAGCAGAAAGCACATAGGCCTTACTTCAGTGGGGGAGAGGGAAAATAATGCAATATGCTGTTTAACATGATTAGCATGGGGAAAAACAAGCCTTGGTCTAGCAGGTCTTGGATTAGTGAACTGTGAACTTCAGAAGAGTTCACCTCAAACTCAAATTATACTCTTGTTTCATTTCCCTTTATTGAAATGTGCTTGATGGATCTTTTATTCCTACTGCACCTATAGCCATGAAGAACACTGGTGGTGTACTCNATATATTATTAACCCAGTTCTGTTATTGGGTGATTCTATGGTACAGAAATTGAAGAATCACTTTTCAACCCCAGAAAGTTTGTTCAGCCTTCATTTTAGAAGACTTAAATTCCTGTAATTAAAGGAATAGTAGAAGAATAAGACAGTTGTGAAGAGAAGTCTGTACAAACCTGGAGCTCTCTGTATTATTTCAATGTGAATTTTTTTTCCTTTGCCAGGCATTTTGGTGTACAAAGCACACAGAATCATTGAGTCCTGTCAGGAAGCGTTCATCCTGCGACTTTATCGCCAGAAGAACAAGCAAGGCTTCATTAAAGCTTTTACAGATAATGCAGTTGCATTTAACACTGGCTTTTGTCATGTGGAAAGAGTGATGAAAAATCTTTTTGTTGGGAAGCTTTATCTGTGGCCAAGGTGAGGCACTTCTTTATTTCACTGGAGAGTTAAACTTAGAGGAAAGATGAGGGATGTTACAGTGAGTTCAGAAAATGAGATGTGTGCAGTCACACTGCTAATCTGTGTTCCCTCCTATATTCCCAAGTAAAATTTTTTCAGTTTTTGTCAGAAGTGGTCTTAAAGATGCTGAATTTCTGAGTATTTTTAAAAATAGACTCAAATTGAGGGGATGAACCTTATGGTAGAGCTGTCCTTTTAGTCAACAGAAATCACAGCAAGAAGTGACATTCTTAACAGTTTAAGAAAAACTTCTCTTACTAGACAAGAGATATAAGCCATGAAATGACAGGAGTCTCTCAGTTCTGCTGTTTGTGGAGGTGTTTGCTTCCAGCTGTGATGAAACTCCATGCATCTCTTTCTACATGTCAGATTGTTTTAATCTTATACACATATGTTATGTATGAAGAGCATTTCTTCAAAGACAAATTGCCAAGGTGTAGCACACACTGTGTCTTCCAGAAGATCCACAAATGAACTGGACACTCTCTGATGATCAGTCAGTGCTCTTGCCATGGGCAGGAGCTTTGCCCATTTGTTCCATTAGCCTGAGCTGGAATGTGGTTCACTCCTTAATGAACTGTTCTTCTGCATTGTAAATTCCTTAACAGTCTTTCAGTATCCCAGGGAAGTAGAAGTGGACATAGCTGGGGTAGGAAAGGTTGAATAGAAGCTCTCTGATTTCCTTTCTTGACTTCCATGAAAAGAGCTGGGGCTGCAGGCCCCAGTAAGGGAAATGTCCATGGAGTTGTAGAGGTCAGCAGCCATCGTCTCTCTGAGCCTCATCCTGTCAGAACAGTCAGGTGGCATCTCTGGATCTGTGCAGCCAGAGTGGCTCCAAGGACAGGGTTCCAAAAAGGACTTGCAGGTTGTCATTGCAAGCTGGGAATGTCACAAAATCTGCTAGTGCAGCTGTGTGATTTCAGAGAATTTATGAACCCCTTCCAGTTTCTCCCTTATATGATTTTTTGGGCTTACTTTAATATTTGCTATGTGTGATGGTGATGCAGAATCCAATGCAGTAATTTTCCATGGATCATTCATCAGCACTATAGGCTCACATGACTAGAATGACTACAGTCATAATTGTGGAACAGATGGTTTTCAGAGGCTGTTCATGAGATTGCAGTCTTCACATCAGTAGAAACTGATTTAATTTACTTGTTTACATTTAAAACAATTGCAGTTGTAGTTTATACAAACTTTCGAGTAATTTTAAGTCAAACAAAACTATCCATGTAAGTCTTAAGAAGCTGTTTTTCTCTTAGATTTCATATAGCAGTGCACTCCTTTTTAGAGAAGCATAAACCTGAAGTGGTGGAAATACACGTGGCAATGACCCCTGCTATGCTTGCTATCCAGACTGCAATCCTGGACATTCTGAATGCATGTCTGAGGGAGCTCAAACGTTACAACCCAGCTCTTGAAGTGGAAGATCTATCTTTAGAGAATGCTATTGCTAAACCTTTTGACAAGGTAACCATTTTGATTGTTCTGCAGTGTCTAAATAACGGGATCTAGATCTCCAAAGTGCCTGCCATGCAAACAGAAATGCAGAGTAAATACCCAGCAGCAGCTGAGTGTTCTCCCATGACATGTTTATTGCTGGTGCAAGGGGATGTAATGGTGATGTGACAGTTGCCAGTAGGGTTTTTGATGTATTGGTATTATTGTTGTTCCTTCCTTTCCAAAGTCCCAACAGTGAGAACACCCCAATTCATGGTTTCAATAATAATTGTTGCTGCTATTACTAAAAAGACAGCTGCAACTTCAGCTCAGAATATTTTGGAGATAAGTATCAGTAATTGCCACACACATACTCCCTTTTCCTTTTCAATTTCTTGCTTGTTTTTTTTCTCTAGAAAGAGAAGCACTGTATGTAATAGACAACATGCACATGTGTGAATCTGCTGTATCTTTAATCATTGTGCATGTCAATAATTTTGTGTTCACTGTTATTTTTGACAGATCTGCAATGTTTGGCACACATATGCTCACGATAGGCTGAAATCAACTGCCATAGTGCAACACAGTTATTGGTTAACTGTGATTTAATCTGGATGGAAGGCCTTTTGCACTTTACATATTTGAAGGGTTTTTTTGGGTTCTATAAGTTGCACATCTTCCTGGTACCTATCTGATTTTGAAAACTAAATGACATTGTAATGATTTTTGCTGTACCTAAGTAGAGGACACTAGATACCAAATATAACAGGCCAGCACCAGTAAAATAAGGGTGGTTTTTTTGTAATTTTACCAGTATTTTATTATTAGATGGAAAGAAAAAAAATTTACTGAAAGCATTAAATGATATACATCTGCTAATTACTGAAATGTTTTTCATTAAGACATCTATATTATGTTAACTTTGCTAAAATGTGGTAATTTATATCAAAACAAATATCAGTTTATCTGTATTTTGGTATCTGTAATAACTTTGGGAAGCCAGAGCAGAAGCCAGTTAAAGAAAAGTTCATTCTCAGCTTGGTTAGAAGCAATAATGCAATATTGTGTGTTTGATATTCTGAACTTTCCAATTTTTATTTCCAGACAATACGTCACTATTTAGATCCTCTCTGGCATCAGCTTGGAGCTAAGACAAAGTCTTTGGTGCAGGATTTGAAGATCCTACGTACTTTGCTACTGTATCTAACCCAGTATGATTGTGTCACTTTCCTTAATCTGCTGGAGTCACTGAAAGCAAGTGAAAAAGCTTTTGGTGAGAATTCAGGTAAACATGGAATAACCATACAAGTTCATGCATGAAGCAGTGCAATGTTGATGTTTTTAATGATCATTCCCAAACATGTGAAGGTGTCTAATTAGGTTTTGCACAACAGCCAAAAGGACGTAGGTTTGTATTGACAGATAATTCTTTCATCTTCCCACTTAACTGCTGTTACTTAACAGTGTGAGATTTGCATCACATTTCTGTCTTTTATTAAGCTGGTGATTACACAGCAAGCAGGTAGGGCAGGTATTCCAGCTGAAGATCTGGGGCTTCTACTGCAGAGAGTTGGAACACAAACACATTGCAGATGTCAAACTACTACTGCTTCCTTCTCATTTCCTCTCCAGGCTGGCTGTTCCTTGACTCCAGTACTTCAATGTTTGTGAATGCTCGAGCTCGAGTTTATCGCATTGCAGATGAGAAGCTGAATCAGAAAGGCAAAAGCTCAGGCTCTGAAAAACGTGATGTAAAGAAGGAGAATGGTACTGATCATTCCTAATTTTGAGAGTGTCACACGATTCCAAGTGCTTTGCATATGTGCTCTGGTTCCCTGCATGAACTCCACAGCTCAGGATCTCAGTCTGTTAGCTGGGATAAATTGAGACATAATCTTAGTTCCAAAAGCATATAATAAACAATATAAAAGAGTCACGAAGTAGGGGATTCTCCTAAGCTTGCTCAGCTGATCACTGGGAGAGCTTTTGTGGCATTGTTCTTGCATTACATTGAAGTTTAACTTCATCTTTATTATCTTACATGAAACAGTAGGAGGCTGTGGTTGCTTTTATAAAAAAAATATTCAGGAGTTTCAGAATTGAAGAATGAGTGAATATTACAGCATTTTGCTTCACAAAAGCACTTATCTCCAATTTTTAAATTTAAGATGGTTCTCCAGCTCATTAGCATAACAAGTTGCATATGTAGGCTGTTGAATATCGTATGTTCCAACAACCATCACACTATTGACATCTAACCACTGATTCAAAGTCTGAAGGATATTTTGGCTGCAATGTTCAATCTTACTTTGTTTCAGAACTGAAAAGGGAATTGGTTCTAGAAAGTAACCCAAAATGGGAAGCTTTGAGAGAAGTACTGAAAGAAATTGAAAATGAGAATAAGAACAGTGACAACCTTGGTGGTCCAGGTGAGAGAATACTAAATTATTTAAGTTTTCTAGTACTTCTGCTGGTTTGTACTCGTACTTGACCTTGGAGAGAAGGAACTAACTCTTTTCTGTAGTTTTATCAAAGAACTGGTTTAAATTTAGTAATTTGTGGATGAGGAATTTATGTACATTATATACATAAACTATGTAACATGAGATAGTTTTACATAAACTCTTATTATTTACATAAGCTCTTGTTCTAAAAGAGATTTCCAGTTCGTTCCTACAATGCAATACTTTTTAGGAAAGAACCTGCATTATTCTGAAAAAAATATTTTAGGTTACATTTCAATTGTGTACTGATACCTTAGCTCCAAGCCAAATAAAACTGATGTGGAAATTTATAATTATCAAGGTACCATTCACTCATTGAAGTTTGGGTTCAAAACAAAAATAGGGGTTTGGTCTTACACCCTTTCTAACCTGCACGTTCTTCTTATGCACCTGAAAATTTGCTTCTCATGAGTTGCATATAAATGAGGTAGAGATTGGGAGGCAGGGGAGAGAGTCTAACTGCTTTGCTGCCTTTCCTATTTTAGGGCTTTTCATTCCCTCAAAATTTAGCGAGTTTTATTTTAGGAAATAGTAAGGGTAAAAAAGTGCTCTTTTCTCCCACCCACAGTGTTCTGACTCTGGGTAAGAACTGGCTCTCTCACGTAGTGCTGTAGGAGTTTATCTGAGTCAGCTTGCAGAGAATTGTTATTCACAAATGTCAATAATACTGAGTGAAATGTGTGTTTTATAGACTCTAACACAGCTGACAAATTAAAATGGTCTAAATTAAGTTCTCTCTTATTCCACATCTTAAAAATGAGTAGTTGTTCGAGTTTGTTTCAACACATGCTGTATCTGCCTCGTTTCCAATGGTCAGAAGGAAAACTTTACAAATTTAGATATTGTAAGAATAAGGAATATTGAACTTCCATTACCTTCTCTAATTTTATTTGATACAAAAACCAATGCAATTTGGATTCTTTCAGAGTCCAGAGCAGCTGTGGCAGCTGAATGTCAAGGCATTTGGCAGGCACAGTGCTTGGATCAGTGCAGGCCATTGGCTCGGAAGGTGCTTGTAGCTGGATAAGAAGCACAGCATTACAGGCTGTAAACATGGCATTGTTTCTTGACTGCAGGGCAAGTTCTCATTTGTGCCAGTGATGACCGAGCCTGTGCACAGCTCAGGGAGTATATTATTGCTGGAGCAGAAGCTTTTTTAACAAGGCTGTATAACAAAACCTTCGGAAAGGATGAGAAAGCTGCTGAAGTATGGATTAAGGACAGAAAAGCCATCAAGTCAAAAGGAAATGCCAAGCCAGACACAGGGCCTCAAGCCAAAAAAGCCAAACTCACAGCTTCTTCAAAACAAAACAAGCACAAGAAGCAGCAAGACCGGACTATAATGCAAATGATAGGGAAAGCTGAGGAGGAAAAGAGAGAGGAGGTCGAGGTGGAAGACAACAGAGAATTAAGTGGTAGCCAAGAAAGCAACACTGAAGAGAGCATTGCTGAGGATTTTGATGTGAACTTGCCCTCAGATTGTTACTATGGGATTTTCAAGGACCCGCTGACCATCATCCACCCGCTGCAGGGCTCTGGGGATCCCTACGCGCTCACTCGCGTCCTGCACGAGGTGGAGCCCAGATATGTTGTGCTCTATGATGCAGAACTCACTTTTGTTCGGCAGCTGGAGATCTACAAGGCAAGCAGGCCTGGGAAGCCTTTGAGGCAAGTTGATTTGGCCAGGGTAATTCTAGTCTGAAAAGAAAATACTAAAAGTGCACTGTCAGCAGCCAAAGCAGAGCGGGCTGCTATTCACTTTTATTAGCTACCTTTTAGTTCATGTTGAGCACTTCAGTTTAAATAAAAGCATAATATCTGGCATTACTAAAAGATAATTTTTACTTTCCAGCAGATATTTAGTCCCTCAACAGCAGAAGCATATCTGTTAAAAAAAAATTTCCAAAACCTCTGCTTCAATTATTTTAGTGGCAGTAGATCATTTTGCAGTGGTGTAGTCTCATTTTAAACCATCACTGAAGATAGGATTTTTAAACAAAAGGATTCATTTTGAGTTTAATTAATTTTCACATTTCCTGATGTTCATCATGCTGAAGACCTGTAATTCAGAAGCTAACAGAGAAGAAAGTAAAGGAAACACAATAAGAAAATTAGTATTTGCAGTTATAGCATTTGCTGACAGAAAGATCAGCACATTAGGTATATGTATTTAGTGCACCTGGAAATTGCAAAACTCAGTTTTATGTATAAATGTCACATACTAATTAAAAATATAAAAAACTTAAAATTTAATATACTATAAACTAACTTGTCAGGCACTTACTGCTACTAATCTTAAATTTACTGCTTGTGGATATTTTTAACTTAATACAAAGTTTTGTGACCTTTTATTTTTTCTCTTTTGTACCTACAGAGTTTATTTCCTGATATATGGGGGCTCCACGGAAGAGCAGCGCTACCTCACAGCTCTGAGGAAGGAGAAGGAGGCCTTTGAAAAACTCATTCGGTAACACAATTTGTTAAACTGCCTTTCTAATTACTGTTTCATGTAACTCCCCAATATGCTTACTTTTTAAATAGAGTGAAGTTCTTAACTGTGTGAAGGCTTTAAATAAACTTCTAATTTGATTCTTTGTTAGATGCAAAGACTACTTTCCTAGTGAGAATCATCAAAAAGTCAAAACTTCCCTTTTCAAAGCACCTGGTATTTTGTTTAATAATTCTAGCAGGATTTAATATTAACATAAAGGCCAATCAGCATCACTTGAATTTTTTCCTAAATGTCTATGAAGTTCATTTGTGTCATTGTGATTTTGCAGGTAACATTTCTTGTAAGATAATTTGAAAAGCTTTTATAACCTCAGTCAATTGGGGAAACAAAACAATTATTTCCTTAGACTGTATAAGACAGTATTTTTACTGACAATACCTTCTCAGAGGTTTGCAGTGCTACTACTAGTCATTAGTTCCTTTATAAAAGGAAAAACCTAGAAAAACCCAGTAAATTGCATTTCTGATCAGGTTTGCATTTAGTATTAAACTGTATATAATTTTATATCTGGATGAAGGATATTGAAGTATTTCAGTCTTCTTTACTTTTACTGCATTTGCAGTTTTTAGTGTGTGCTTGTTTGTGGTTCCTTAGAGAGAAGGCCAGCATGGTTGTTCCTGAAGAAAGAGAAGGAAGAGATGAAACAAACTTAGACCTTGTCAGAGATGCTCGACCTGCCTCTGTCTCTGCTGACACACGCAAAGCAGGTGAGCAGCTCCTGGGTCAGGCTTGCAGCCCAGAGCTCTCCCAAAGTCCCACAACTATTACACTTCAAATCACCCTCAGAGCCTCTGGGGCAGAGACACGTTGACTCTGCAGTCTTCATGGTAAAGAAACATTATTTCCCAGTAACAGTGAACTGTGGTTTCCTTTGAAAATACAGGTGAGTGAAGTATTTGACCATTCAGATAGCATTTGGATTGTTTCTAGTCAGATTGTTGGTTATGAGGCTGTCTAGTGCTGCTTGTAGGAAGAGAAATGAAAACATACAAACTGAAGTCTACAGATAGTCGAAGGCAGTGTTGTCCTTGAGCTAGTAAATGTTGGAGAGGTCTTTTCATCTTGGCAGAACATGCTGCCTGGGTAAACAACTGCACATTATGGGTTTGATCACTTCCTTTGCCATAAGTGTCCTTTTTCTTTTGTTGCAGTTCTAACCATGTTTTTGTTCTTTCCCTCTGACACATATGCTGTGCCTCTGCCTATTTTTCTTTGCTGTTGTTTCTGTAATCCTGCTCTCCTTTGCTATGTGCTCTCTAATCTTTGCTATTACATCTTTTATGTCCTTAGTGCTGCAATCTCATAAGTGTCCTGCAGATCTGTAGAGGCCAACACATAATTCTTACAATAAAGTGCTGTATTTCTGTGGGAAACAGCTGGAAATAAAAGAGATCAGCTTCATTATCTTGTTTAACAGGCAGCCTTTTAAAGATTTTCCTGATCCATGTAAATAATTTTCATCTACAGCTTAATGTATTTCATTGTCACCTATACAAAGCTTACAGCAAGTAGCATGGTAGTTCAATCAATCTGCAGAACATGCTACATAAACTACAGTATATATTTAAGCAAGTAATTTTTTTCTCTAACAGTTAAAAATCAGATGAAGTCTGGATTTATTGTACTGATGATTTGGAGGTCTAACTTAAGATGAGAAATCCATCCATTGCAGAAGCTTTGGCAGCACACAGGGAAACAGCCAGAGCAGGAGGTGCCACATGGTGATAACTGTGATTATTTTGCTCTTTAGGTGGACAGGAACAGAAGGATGTTCAGCAAACCATAATCGTGGATATGCGGGAATTCCGTAGTGAGCTTCCATCGCTGATCCATCGCCGTGGGATCGACATCGAGCCTGTGACTTTGGAAGTTGGGGATTATATTCTGACCCCTGACATGTGTGTGGAGAGGAAGAGCATCAGTGACCTCATTGGTTCCTTGAACAATGGCAGGCTGTACGCGCAGTGCGTGGCCATGTGCCGCTACTACAAGCGGCCGGTTCTCCTCATTGAATTTGATCCCAACAAATCCTTCTCCTTGATCCCACGAGGCTCTTTACAGCCAGAAATTTCCAGCAATGATGTTACTTCTAAACTAACCCTTCTCACACTGCATTTCCCAAAGTTACGGATCCTGTGGTGTCCCTCTCCCCACTCTACTGCTGAACTGTTTGAAGAGTTGAAACAAAACCATCCCCAACCCGACGCAGAAACAGCGATGGCCGTCACCGCAGATTCTGAAATCCTCCCCGAGTCAGACAAGTACAACCCTGGGCCTCAGGACTTCCTGCTGAAAATGCCAGGGGTTAATGCAAAGAACTGCCGTGCCTTAATGACCCACATTAAAAGCATTGCAGAGCTGGTGACACTGTCCAAGGATGAGCTATCCAAGATTATGGGTAATGCTGCCAATGCCACACAACTCTTTGACTTTATTCACCTGACCTACGCAGAGGCACTAGCCAAAGGAAAAAGCAAAAGATGACTCATGAGATTGTTCAACACACAGCACAGATAAGCTTTTCTGGCACAGTACTTTGGCAAATACATGAAATGTTTTAATAAATGCCCCCTCTAAGATAACTAGCTGTTTCTTGTTAATGTTGTTCCATCAGTTTGTAACATGTGAGTTGATTATTATTGAAGGTAATTTTCAAGAGGAAAAAATATTTTTAATAGAGAAATGTGAATTATTTTTATTCTTTTTAAAGCACTTCAACCAATTCTATAATGCCACTGAATTAACTACATTACTTTTTTCACCAAGACATAAGAATTAAGTGCTAAGACTAACTGACAAAAGAGTTTTCTTGTGAAAGTTATGATGTTCAAGCTAAAAATGTGCTGTGTTTTGATTAGTCTGTGTGACCTGCTATATGATACAACACTGCTTTTGCCATTTTTAATGTCTCACTCTCTGGCAACTGCCAGTTTTTGATTGACAGTGATGGAGCTACTTGAAACACATTGGGGTATTTGCTCAAGAGTTTGTTTAGAATATACTGGGACTGAATCCTGAATTCTAGAGCACAGCCATAAGCTTTTGTCACAGCAAAATCCATTTGTATGCTATGCTCTACATTTATGTTAATACCAGTTACACTTTTCACCGTTGCAAAGCCAGTACAGCACTGCCTTGCTAGATTTTGCAAAGTGCTTTCCTTTGGTCTGACTGCATAGAGATTCTGTGGTGCCACAGTGCAGCTGAATTTTGAGTGTGCCTTATACTTTTAAGAGGTTTTGTTTTTTACTCAGTTTTGATAGCTCTTTCAAATCTTCCAGTTGAAAGTCAAAAATCTGGGTATACAATTGGCACTGTTTCTTTATACCAAAGAATATTTTCTCTTGTAAAATGCAGTCATTTTCTAAGCAAGGTTTTCCAAAAGCATTGAAAGTTCTTCCAGTATTGGCTTCATTTGTGTCCTATTGCTTTTGGTTTTTGTCTCAAATCAACTGTCTATCAATGAACTCAGTAAAGCCATTGTCACGTAGAAGATAATACTTTTAGCTTTTTGTGTAGCATAAAATAGGAAGAAGTTTGTGAATGTGTGCATTTTTAAATTATATATTCTAAATGAACTTTGATACAACTGTGTAACCAACTGCCATTGCCAAAAGGTTGGTCCAGTGTTATCCCATGCTAATGTATTTACATTTGCTATTTACAAAACCTTTATCTATGACTTGCACATGTATTTATACAATTCTAATGGGAACAACAGACCAATATTATCTCCTTCATGAAAGGAGAAAATATTTTTTGTGTCCAGGTTCAGTAAAAATTGTACTGTGCACTTTCAGGTAAAATGTTTATTGTGCATTTTAAGTGTGAATTATGAATTGTTAACTTTAGTCTATGACTGAGCTGTGACAAATTTCCAAGGGAACATTTTTCTGCATTTAGTATTAAATACATCCATAGTAAGATTAAAATCTGTTATTTATTTTGGTTTTCATTTGGTAGCATTGATATCAGAACATTTTTATTTTTAGTGTGTGGTTTACAATCCAGATCTTAGGGTTTCTATTGCTCTAGGTACTAATTTATTTAACATGAGAAGACATCTTTCCATGAAACTTTTGCTTATTCAAACTAATGTTGTCAGATGTGTGGAGGGTTGAGAATGCCTGTAAAGTGGTGCTAAGGGAACTGAAATTCAGAGTAAGATCAAACAGTCCTGTAGAGCCTGATTGAGAAAAGGGCATCTGAGCAGCTTTTGAGAACAAATGTTTGTGCAATGGGCATTAGGGTGCTCCATCAACTGGATTTGGGCTTTTTCACCACTGCTGCCTCAGCTCTGTCAGTGAAGTTTGGAGTTTTTGCTTTGTGTATAGGTGAAAATGAAGGGTATAGTAACAGGTGATAAAGTTGTAGCTTTGTGTTGTATGCTAGATCAAAGTTATGTCATACAATTAAATAATTATTCGCTAAATAAGACAGAGGTCCTGTGTCCTGAAACCACTTATCCCTGAAGTAACGGAGCCAGGGGCTCTGCCTGCATGCAGTCACAACACAAGCTTGGGTGAAAAATGAAAATCCTCTCTTTGACCAACAGTCATGGAATTTGCACATCATGTCATTGCTGAGGTTTTTAAATTCGTGCTTTTTTATGAAAAAAAAGCAAACACAAACACTCCCTTGCCTTCAGTTTGGGAGTGTCTCAGCTTTTTCCTTATCTCCAAAGCAAGAGCACGTGTTCCCAGGTCCCTCCGTGGGTGAAGCCCCTGCCTGGGGCTCACATGCCATAGAGTTGCCAAGTTGCTCCTTTCTGCAGCTTCTCCTGGGCTTTGATCACTGACAGTTCCTGTAGAATAACCACACAACCTCTGAGGAGCAAATGCAGCTTACATTGGCAGATCTGTTTAGCACAAGATAGATGAAGCTGCAGTCCCTGTGTTTGAGTTACCTGGCTGCTGTTCCTGCTCCTGGGGACACTTGAGTTGTGAGCTACAGCTGCAAAAGGAGGCTTTGCTGGCAGTGTTGTCACTGCTAACCTAACCAAAACAAACCTTACCTGCAAAATTGCTTCTGCATGAACTCATGAAGTAGGGAGCAGCTCCACTGACTGCTTTCAAAACTTGAATGTAAGCTAGCTGACCAGAAATCCACACAGTTCATAAAATGTGTAGCTATGCTGTAGCTATGACTCTTCTGGAAAGTGGAAAAATTTAAGTGTGAGGATTGTTGTGATTGTGATTTCTGATTTGCAGAGTGATAGTACAACCACTAAGAAGTAAAATATTTGTCTCTAAAGCTTTCCTTAGTCAGGATTCCAATTCTGACTGTAGAATAGAATCCAAAAGCCAACATCTGCCAAAAGCTAATTATTAAATGGATACATTACTTATATACCAAAAAGCATAAAGAAATGTAACAGTGTCATTGAAGAAACTTGTCTTGTTTCCAGTATTTCAGGCTCCATGAGTTTGGTTTACAGTCCTTTCCTAAAGACCATTTTAGGATAAAGTTCTTCTTAGCCCTTACTCCAAGATAACCTAAATTAAATTAAAATTCAGTTGATCTGTTTTGTAAAATATGTGATTTTAAGAAATGAAAATAGGGTCTTAAACCAGAAAGTTCAGAAACCATTGCTCCAGCATTTTGTAATGCTTTGTCATTATAGTTTATTTCATATGTTCATTCTTCATGTAATAGCAAGAACTTTGGATATTTGCAGAATCAAACTAAGAATAAACTCTTTTATGTGCTTCATATAAAGTGTTTAATATCTTGTTAAGTGTTAGGTACCTTCTTGCATTGAAACTATACTTACCAATAGTATAGGCCCCTTCTTAATTTGCGAGTTTTGATAAGGGACAAGGAAACACTCAAGTGTTTTAAAGTTTTAGTGCCATTTTTTATTTTGAGTACAAAATGTTAGGAGCTCATCTCTCAGGCTTTTCAAGACAAATAGACTGGCCATTTTTTTACTTGAGTTTTGATCTGTATTTTGAAAGCTTCTCTTCAATAAGTTAAAGGGAAGAAATATCCTCAGTCACAGTTTTGAAAACAGGGAAGAACTGTTCAGTAGCTTGGCTGGCCAAGATGTAGCTGAGCAATGAATTCTTACTGCAGTTAGTGAGGGTAACCAGGGCTGCTACTCTGCTATGGTGATTTGTTGTCTAAACAGAAGATGTTGCTGCAATATATCAAAATGGGCCTGTGTATGTACTAATTTTAGTGTCACTTTTTTTAAAGCATGGCAAAATTACCATAATCCACAACTGCTATAAAGCAGTCTTACAGGAGTATTTAATCAGGGCTAAATAGATGCTGTTTTCTCAGCTGGCATTTTACCCTAGTTCTGTCAGTGAGAGCTTCCCTCTATAAATAAAAACATAGTTTTTATTTCTAGGGTCCTCAGTCGCTCATTGTTATTTCTTTTTTCTTTCACCTTGATCATCTCCTATCAAAGAGCAGGAGCCTGGAATTATTAAACAGCTGACATTGTTTCCAAGCTGGCATTATTAGTCAGCAGTGCAATCTTGTTCTTGCTCTCTCAGCTTCTTCCTCAGTTCTCAGAATGGCACTTGCACTATTCTTATTTTTATTCTTTTTTGTTTAGGATAACACAGCAGCTATGTGGCAAAAATTTTGGGAACTGACTTGTCTTTTTTAATGTAACCTTTCTCAGTTCAGATCACAATCAATAGCCAAAACCACCCATAAGTCTTCCTGTTTATGAGATGCTAAGGTTTACCATGAGCTAGGCCCAGAGTTTCAGGAACCATTAGGCTGGGACTACTGATTAAAAGGAGCCAGAGAGTAAGTTTCTAATTTTGAGGGTAGAATTTTTAGAATCACTGCTAAATCTATCACATTTGTACAATAAATTTATAAGGTTGGTTTTTTTTTAATTATCACTCATATCTTTAGCTTCACTTCATAGTTCAGTGAATTCAAATTTCATCCACCCAAACTCAGGAAACTTGGAATTTTACATAATTGAGTTAGCAAGAAGAGAAACAGTTTCCCACCAGTAAATTCAGTGCAGTAGCTCTGGTTTCCATCTCCTAAGTGGCTATTGCTTGTTGTCCAAAGAAACATGCTAACCTTCAAATTTCAAGCACATACAAAAATATCTCCCAAGCGATTCAAAGCCCAGGAGTTTTCCCAGTGAAATTGGCACACGGAGCCTAAACTTGACAAGGCTGCATTCAGCCCCCCCAAAAATAGGCAGCATAGTTCTGATTGGAGCTCTCTGCACAGAGCCCTGCAGTTCCATGGGGATACCCATGGACATGTGCATTACCCCTCCTCTGAACAGCCCTTGGGTGAATGGAGTGGCCCAGCAATGGCCCAGCTGTGCAGCTGCAGTGGAGATCTGTGTCTGGTACTCACAGCATCATTTGGCACTGAATTAAGGAACATTTTACAGTTTCTTCATCACTTCTTTTCTTGTGAAAATGTAAATTCGTTATGAATAAGTTATTCTCAGATTCTCTATTCAACTTTTATCTTCTATTTTTCCCCTGGAATCTTCTGATTTATTTCTTTTTCACATCCCTTATCCTAACCATGACGGTCTGTATTCTTGTACTTTTGTTTTTCTTTAAGAATGCTGCTTAAATATTGTGGCAATTTGTGATATCTGTTGAGCACAAATAACACTGAACTCTGCAAGACTGACTGCACTGGAGTCTTGTCCAGTACTTATTATCCAGGAGCTCACATTAAAAAGTATTGTACTTTGTTTTCATCTTGGTCCCAGACTTGAGATGTGTCACACTTGGAAAGCTGACACTCAGAGAAAAGAGTTGGCAGTTCTTGCAACATTTAATTCTCAGTTTTGTCTTAGATTTCTTTTTAAACAGATTAAAAGCAGTCCAAATAACAGACATAATTATATCATAATCAGTTGATTTTATAAATTTTTCCTGCCCTGGAAAAATTTCTAAGTATTTTTTATGTGTTATGAAATTCTTGGAATCTTATGCATAGACAGCAGAAGTTGCAAATTTTCTTGTTGCATTCATATCCCACCACCATTTTTACATATTTCAGTACTATGACTGGCAAGTTCTCACATCCTGCAAAAACCTCTTATTCCATGCTTAAGCATTTACATAAGGATGTGGGACATCTGCAACAGCAAAAATATTAACTGCATGTCTTCTACTTTTGTCTAGTTTTTCTTTATTGAGATCCCCCTCTCTAACTCTTCCCATTGTCAAAATACATTTTGTTTCTCCATCATCTTAGATCTCTGAATATTAAGTGCTGGGAAGAACTACAGTCTTTAAAATCAACATATATTTGTGTTAAACTATCACATGATTCTAAGTTCTGAGGTCTCTGCAATGTTTCATTTGTTACAGAAGCATTTGGAAATCTATCAAATCACTTTCTCACAATGTTTCCAACCCTTGCAGTGTGACAGCAAGGGGAGCAGACACTCCTAACAAAAGCTGGCCAGGATCTCAATGTTCACATCACCTGCAGCTACAGCACAACAGTAAAATCTAGAGACCCTTCAAGAAAAGTTCTGCCCATACTAAATATGAAAAAATACCTAAAATCTTCAAGACATGTCCTGTGCAAATCTTGGTGCATGAGTTACTGTCTATACAGACAGTCTTTCAGATAATGAAGGTGTCTCAGCCAAGCCTTGAACTGCAGCAATAAATCTGCTACACTATAGTTCATAGAACTTCTGCAGTAAGTTGCTGTTTTCTTAAATATTTGCATTATACTGCATATCACTACCTGACAGAAGTAATAATCAAGTTTTTCTTTTTCACTTTAATATTTATTTGGCAGAAGGTCTGAATCACATACTAAGGTATCTGAGTTCCTCTCTACAAAGTGCTGTTGGTATTAAAATGTAAAGATTTGGGTTTTTTTGGTCAGCCCTACCAGCTCCTTAGGGATGTCTGACATATTTCTAGTGGCTTAAATAACTCTTGTGTTATTACCCAAGCACAGGAATCTCAGGAATGTGTGACTTTCCTCGGGCCATTCCCGGTGCAGTGCCACCTCAGCAGCTGCAGGGGAGGTGACAGCAGCCTGCAGTGGCCGGGTCTCAGTGACCCTGAAAGCCAGCTAAGCCCACCCTGCCTCTGCATCTCAAACTCTTTCATTGGAGGAGTGCACCAAGAATAAATAATGAGCTCATTCTGAAGATCATTCCCAGAGTAGCCAGCTCAGATTTTTTTTTGCAAGTCAGAACTCTCTCCTCTCCTTTGTTTGGGTTTTCTGGATTTTGGTGGTTTCAATGGTTTCATTATCTGAAGGTGAACAGCTTTATCTAAATGTAATTGTAGGAACAGTACAATATTTCAAGCATGAAGCACATGAGAGAGATTTTGCAGTGTTTGTTTACAGAATATAAAGATAGTTAAAAGTTCAAGTTCTAAAACTGGATCAAGGATTCTAACCAAATTGGAGATGAATTTTCTTCCATTAAAAAAAAAAAGAAAAAAAAAACCAAAGAAAAAAAAAGAAATAAAGAAACAACAGCAAAACTAAAGTCAGTTAAAGAATACTACCACTAGAGTTTTTCCAACGTACTGTACAGACCTTCTTTACCTTCCTGGATAACATTTAAAAAAAGGGACTTACAAAGGGACTTACAAAGGGACTACTAAAAAAAATACAAAAAAGAAGAATTAAAAAATACTTTGATACAGTAATTCTTTTTTCAAATTTTTCATTAACTTTTTAGCTGTAATAGGTTATAAAGATTTGATAATAATTTTAAAAAAAATACAAAAAAATCAACTTCTTTTGTATTTTGCTCTGTTCTAATGCATCAGCAGTGGCCACGGGTATCTGTGTCTTGGTGAGTGCACAGGCAGAGAGATGAGGTACAAAGTAACACACAAAGTTCAGAGTGCAGTGAAATCAATGTCCAGTAACAGAATAGTCTTGCCCATGGACTATTGATTAATAATTATACAGCAATAATTAATACAGCAACTGTCCTTTCTAATGACTATGGACATAAGTGGAACTCATTTAACTTGACCTTCTGTGGTAGAAAGCACCAGTCAAATATCAGCCAGACCATGTGAGAAGAGCACTATGTCTCTTTGCTAGGATATAAAATAAAGAACTAAATTCTGCCACACACTCAGTGTTGTATTCATTTTATCTCACAAATAGGGAGCCAGAAAAACTAAAGGCAAATAGCTATGCCCAAACTTATAAAGCAAGTCCATGATGAAGTGTGAAATTGAAACTCACCACTGACTCATAGGTCAGTTTAAACCTTAAAATCTTATCTTGCATATATTTCCATATGATTTTTAAGCTCTCATATGCTGTTGCTTATTACCAGTTTCAGATGAAATCTTTATTTCAGCAGGAGTGTAGTGATACTCCTAGCACTGATGCACCCATTCATCCTGTCACATGCAAAAACTTTCTGCCACCTCCAGTGCACCTTTGGGACCAAATCTGGCACCTGTGCCATGGCACGAGCTCACCAAAAACCTGTCTAGAAGCCAGCTGAGCCTCACCTCCTGGGCTGGATCTAACCACCGTGTAAGACAGGAAAGCTGGGGATTAGTGGGAGCTTGGAGTCAACAACCAAGAAGTTACTGTTTGCTGCTAGACTTTCCAGTTCAAATCCTTTTTCTGAGCGGGTTTTAGATACTCAAGAATACCAAGAAATTCAAGCTGGCAGGCAGGACATAGTTCAGACCTGGAAAATCTGGATTTCTGAGTAACTGTAATTAGCTTGACCCTTATTTTTAGGGTCACACTGCTTGAACTGGCAGATATCAAACTAGGCTGAGGGCCAAATCAGTTATGATCTGGTTTTATTTGTCTAAAAGTCTCATACGGACCTAATTTGCTATTTTGTGTTAAGAAATAATGAGTAAGTAGAAAGGATTATGAACACATGTTTGGCATAGAGAGGAAGAGAATGCAGCCATAACTTCAATTTTGGAATGTCTTACTTCATCATAAGCTTAAGTTTCAAAGCTGACATGGGGATTTTGGTACATAATGCCTCATTTTCAACTAATTTCATCTTAAATGAACATTGAAACCTTCAATTTGAAAGTTCAAATTAGCAGCTATATGATGAGTTTTTTCCCCAGTTGTGTGTAGATGCCAGCTAGAGGATCTATGCATATGATCAAGTCTTTAAATGTGGTTTTATTAAATAATAAGCATAATCAATGTATGGTGTCAGTTTTTACAAAACAGACCTTCTTATAGTCTGCTGTCTTATCCCTAATCGACATCTTGAGTAATTTTTCTTGAGAAGTTTTCTCAGCCCCCTAGGTAGAGAAAACCAGTACTCCTCCTTGAACATTCCTTGCTTTTTGACTAAGAAAAAACAATCAAATAAACAAATGTAGCTGTTCTAGGTAATCCCCATGCTATGTTGTGTCAAAGTTCCCCCAGGGAAAAGTAAAAACATCCCTGGTGGCATGTACCAGTTAAATATGAATATGAATGCAAATCACTGCTTCCTTAACTATTTATGCAAATGAATCTTTCAATTGGGTATGAGATGTTTATAGTTTAAGCCCACCAAGTTGATTAATGACTTGGTCAACATAAGCCTTGGTTCACAGGGAAGGCATCTGCAGATAAATAAATCAAACACTACTTGCCAATTTATAATATGGTATTTATACCTCTACCCTGTACATGCTGAATGATGGCAGTGCCACATGAATCAAATGGGGACTTTACAGCTTCCCAAATGCCACAATCTGCCAATTTCAGTAGCAATACCATAAAATAAATTTTTCAATCTAATTTCCTAAGGAAATCAAACTTAGAAAAGAAAAGCCACCCTGTGCTCTTTGAAAGTATGAAAAAAGCATACAAAGCCAAACTGTTGGAGAACAAGGTGTGAGAAGAAGTTGCAGAGGAGTTGCACCAAGGGTTGGTGGTGAATGGTGCTAATGGAGATCTGTGTGCTTAGTGACAGAGCCATCCACAGAAACTCCTGAGCCTGTGGTGCCTGTCCCTTCCTTGCTGCCTTCCCAGACAAACCTGGGTCCCGTTCCCTAGGGATCAGTAGGCATTGTGTTCAGCACCAGCTCAGTGGGACAGGGAACTGGAGAAGCCTGAGCCAGAGCTCTGCAGCTGAATCACCGCTGCACGAGAATGGGGGATGACAAAACTGGGTCACATGGCTGAGCCACCTCACAGTGTCATCCTAAGGAACAAGCAGAACAGGGGCATGAAAAGGAGGGGACTTAAAAGGCAGAATGAACATGCATAATTAATTTTCAGGGACTGTAAGACGATGTGATCACCTTCAGATTTTTCCCCATCTGTTGCTAAGCAGCATTCTTAAGTCACAAGCTTTGCCTTAAAAAATGAACAGCAGTCTCCTCATATTTTGCTATTTTTTACTGTTCTTTTGCCAAGCTCTCATTATAACTGTATTTCAAAATGCTTTAAAACAAAGATGAGCACTAAGATAGCTGCAATCTTCAGGAAAAGGTTTCAGTTACTACCTGGGACAAGTGGTCCATGGACTCGCCAGCCCCCAAGAAGGAATTAGAAAAGCCTCCACCTCACAAGTACCAAAGGAATTGCTTTCTGCCTCTCAGCCCTGAGCTTTAAATGAGCAATTGAACTTGCATCATGGAAAAGGCGAGAGTATCATATATTTGGGGTTGTATATTCATTATCAGTCTCAGTCTGTATAAGTAAAATCTAAGCATTTTTCCTGTGGTGGTATTAAATTAATTGTATTAATTCATTCAATCTGTTCTAAGGATGTTGCTCCAATGATCAGATACCCATTTAATGCTTTGGGCATTCTGACAAAAATTAAAATTAAATCAAGGAGCTTGCTCTGTCTCACTGTTAGAAATTCTCTCTCTCATTTAATTAGCAGTAAAGGGCTGATTGTCAGTGCTCCAAATCTAATACCAAACATGCCCACTGTGAACACCCTCTCCACAAATACTTTGATTCACATCAGAAATTTCAGATATCCTCATTCTTGAAGACCAAGAGAAGCAAGTGACAAAAGTTCAGGATCTTTCAGCAACTGTGGGGAATTAATTCCTCACACTTAGATTCCCACATGTCTGCAGTTTAACCACTCTACCCCGGTAGCTCAGTTAAACAAATGAGCAATCATTTTAAAGTGCAAAATGACCATCAGCTCCATTTTCAATATTCATGAAATGAACAAATCATAAATCTGAATAACATAGGTGATCCTGTGGCCTGAAGCAGAAGATGCCTTCCAGTGAGAGCAAAGACATACTCAATATTACAGCAGGCATTTCCCTACATTTCTACAGAAAATACAGAAGGTTCTTGCTAAAGCAGCACTAATGGTACCTTTCCTTGCTGGGCTCTCTACAGGACAGCAGTAAATAAGTTACCATCATAAGATAATACAGTTACCATCATTCAGGTTTTTTGTTTGCTAATGTTTTTTAGCCCTTAGCAAGAGATTGGAGATTCTGGAGTCCTCTGCCAAACCAAAGCACGTACCCTCAGCTCTCTAGAAAAACATTTCCCAAATGGATAGCCCAAGAGTTTCCCAAGTCTCCTTGGCTAACTGTAACAGCCTTTAGAGCCCCACAGCCAGCAAATGCTCCTCACACAGCCACTGGCCCAAATCCACACACACTGGTCTATGACTTGTCACATCCTTCCAGGTGCCTCAGCATGCACCAAAGCAACAATTCTACCTGGCCCCACCCCTAGTTATACACACCAAACTTGAAGCAGCTGCACTGCTCTGCCACTGATTAGGCCAGCACTATTCTGGCAATGAGTATTGCTTATTGAAGAGGATTTTTGTTTCACAAAAATTAAAATATTAACAGAATTTCTTTAATAACCTGGGCATTTCTATTCACCTACTGCCCAGGAGTAGCTGGGGATCTATACTTTACATCTACACAAGGATATGTCTAAAGCCAAATTTGTTGCACTAGCTTCAGTTGACAATGCTTTCCTCACCCTTTTTGGTGTATCTGGAGGAAAGAGAAACAGAGAGTGTGGGGGGGGATTGTCTTTGTTCACCTCTTTTTGTCTCCACCAGCTGTTAAGTCAAAGGACAGGGAGCAGGTAACAAAGCCTGCATCCTGGGGGCAGGTAGGCAGACTCCTGTTGCCAACTCAATCTCCCCCCTGCAAGCCTCCAATTTCTGCAGAACTGCAGGACTGTGGCTGAGCCTTGAAAGAACAGCAGTCACTGGCATGTGTCCTGCTGCTTAAAGGAACAGGAAAATGAAAAGAGGCATGAGGAGGCTGCAGAGATGGAATACACACATACTCAAAAGTAAGGCTGCATCTACATGAGAGGAGGAAAAACAGGCAGAAAGGTCTAATGCAGGCAAAATGGACTCATAGAGGGGATACAGGTACACCATAGGAGAAAATAACAACAACAACAACAATGAAAGAAGTTATTAGGACGATTAGAGGAAATAAATTAAGTTAAAGACCACATAAAAATGAAAAAATAGAACTTAAATGCCAATAATAAATATCCATTTCTTGTGACAGCTTATTAAAGCTTCAGTGCAAGACTGATTTTACACTTAGTACGAATAACTGCTGTTTGGAAGTGTTAAAACCTAATGTAATAATGGCCAGTGGTGATCAGCTATGGTGTATAGCTCTGATGAGCAGAGATAAGATCCCCCTAATGTTTCTGTAACATGGCTGTTTCAATATCATAATGATTTATATTGCTTATTTAACCTACTAATTTAACCTGGAAGCTGGTGAGAGATTTTCACATTATTTTGCTTTTGTTTGTGGCTATAATGCTGATAAATGCTCTTTTCCTCTTTCAATTTCCTTGTCAAATAAGAACTGGTTCTGTGGTTTACGCTAAAAGTCCATCGAGTCCAGCTTGTTTCGTTGAAGAGCAGGAACAAGAGGATACTTAACAGAGACATTCCTGTCCTTTGATTTCTGCTGAACGCAGGGAGCTGTTCCCCGGTGAGAGAACCACCCCTTGTTAATTACGCTGCCATTTTGTAACTGGAGTGTTGAAAGCTTATACAAATGCAAATAACACTGTATCAACAAGGCTTTCACTTCTCCCTCACAGCTCTTCCGAGAAAGCTCTGTGGAGAAAGCACTTATTTCTTCCTCGCATAATATGTTTTGTCAATCTTTTGATCTCAGGCCTTTAAGGAACATAATTACAAAATATACGACTCTAGGAGAAGCTGTAGTAGTTCTTGCCCTAGTTTCAAGTAGTTTGCTCAACTGTAAGCCAAGTGCACTACTATTCTGTAATCCTGCAAGTTAGGTGGCAAAATTGTGGTCTTTGTTCAATGGATTTTATCTAGAAATTTAATACACCCATCGAATATGTAGTTGACACTACTACAGAATATATTATTGTATGCTTTAAATAATGAATTGTCTTTATTAACAAATCTAAACACAGTGTTTACATCTCTAGAATAATCGAATTCTTTATATAAAGCCTGTTCTAGAACTGAAAAGCACAGGTAATTTCTGAATAACTTTAGAAGATGTTTTCATTGTTTCATTAAACAAGCAATCCTTCCCTTAAATATACAGTTTACAATTGCATGATTAAATACATATTCGTTATAAATCACAAAAAATATTTTTATTTGTTCATTAATTGGAATATTAAAATGCTGATACTGTGTCAATTATCTGCTTCTCATGTTCAGCAGTTTCTAACTGCAAACACTGGGTTGAAAGCAAGAGAGGGAGAGGTGGGTCCATCCTTTCACTGCAGAGCATTGCATTGCTCTGGCAGCTTCAACCACCACTGTTTCTTATCCTGTTATTAAAAAGGGAATATAGAAGCCATTGTTATTCTTGGAGGCACATGCCAAGGGCTCTTATTGAACTATTCTGTAAGAAGAAGGAAGTGTTGTACATGTCCATGCTCAAGACAGGAAAGGTGGTGCTCAGAAGTCAAGAACAATTGTGTGGAGCTGGACAATTTCCATAGAGTGATTTTATGGAAGAAACTGTTTTCATGTAGTTATTTGCCACTTTAAATGTGCCTTTTTCTTTGACTCCTATCACCATGTGGTTTCATAAAGCACAAATGCCTTCAAGAAATGAGCAGTATCTGTGTTTAATGTCAAATCTTTTAATACACCTTTGTCTCAGACATCATTTTTCCAGGCTTTTCAAATTCTATAGCATTCTTTAGCAAGGAATACTCCATGTGCTCTGCAATATGAACCATGTCTATACCCTTCTAATCAACAAATGGGCAATGCCCATTAATGCAGCCATTGGAATAACCAAAATTATCTAGACTGCATTGTAACATTAAAGAGATTTACAACTCTTGCACAATGCTCTTGTACATCTTTGTTTTTAGTTTGCTTCTGGAATTGGATAAAATCAGATTAGCTAACTGAAATCTAGTGAAATAGAAGAGAAATTTACCCTGTTTTGCAAAGCTTAACAAAAAAAAAATTAACTTTCCAAAAGCAGGGTTGCATAACACTGGGCCTGATGAAGTATGTACTTACAGAACAGGACTGGTTTGGTACAAGTAAAAGTCAATTTGTTAGATATTCGCTGTGAGCAGTGTTGCACAATATGTGCAATAAATTACTGTATGCATGCATGCTCAAATTCTGATCACAGAATAAATGCCTATGTTCTCTATTGCACATTCTCTAGTGTAAATCATCAGGTTTCCAAGACTTCTTTGAAGAATTTTTCCCTCGTGATTGGTTTGATGTTGAATCAAGTTCAGTCACCTCAGACACTGACAGCTAAGCCTGAAGGTGAAGTACAAGATGTATGAGTCCCATCTTGTTTGTGAATGTTTGCACAGTGAATATTTGAAGCCATACCCATTAGCTTCGAATTTCAGATCCCTGTGAGTGCAGCACCCCCGAGGGGAGCGCTGCGGGGCCGAGCGCTGCTCCCCGCCCCGGGACAAAGGCCCGGGACAAAGGCCCGGGACAGAGCCCCGGGACAAAACTCTGGGACAAAACCCAGGCACAGAGCCCCGGGACAGAGCCCCGGGACAGAGCCCCGGCACAAAGGCCCGGGACAAAGGCCCGGGACAAAGGCCCGGGACAAAGCCCCGGGCCCGGCCCGGCCCGGCCCTCCCGCCACTGCCCCGTGCCCGCAGCGATCTGCCTGGGCCTGGGGAGTGATCCCAGAGAACTTTCGAAAATACCTGCACCAGGGATAGCGCGGCCAGCAGGGCTGAGAAAATGATTGTTCTGTACTTGGCACTGGTGAGGGCAAACCTCGAGCTGTGTCCAGTTCGGGACTCCTCGGTTCAGGAAGGACATTGAGCTGCTGGAGCGTGCCCAGAGAAAGGCAACCAAGCTTGGGAAGGGTCTGAAGAACAACTCCTATGAGGAGCAGTCGAGGAGGCTCAGCCTGGAGAAAAGTAGGCTCAAGGGGGGACCTTATTGCTCTACAAGTACCTGAAAGGAGGTTGTAGGGGCTGGGGTCAAACTCTTCTCCCAGGCAACCAGCGACAGGATGCGAGCACACAGTCTTAAACTGCACCAGTGGAAGCTTAGGTTGGGCGCAGGAGGAATTTCTTTCCAGAGAGGGTGATTAGACATTGAAATGGGCTGCCCAGGGAGGTGGCGGAGTTACCGTCCCTGGAGGTGTTTAGGGATAGGCTGGACGGGGCCCTTAGTGCAGCCATGCTCTGGCTGACACGGCGGCGTTCACAGGCTGCCCTCGATCAGCCCAGAGCTCTTTCCCAGCCCCGCGGTTCGGCCGACCCCGGCTCCCCTCAGCCGCGCTCTCTGAGGGCGCGAGTGCCCGGATGTCCCGCCCGCCTCCCGCACGTGCGCGGCGGCAGCGCGCGGCTCCCCCCGCCCGCGGGCCAACCGCCGGGGAGGGCGGGCCCGCGCAGAGCTCGCGAGAGGAACATGGCCGCGGCGGGCCGGGGTGAGCGGGGC
>VZTB01013328.1:94371-171371 GCA_013397245.1 Thryothorus ludovicianus
GCGGCCCCGCAGCCTGGCCGGGCCGCTCTGGGCCCCGAGCAGGTGCCGCTGCCCGCACCCCGCCCTGGCTCGCACCGGCCCGGCCGCTGCCGCGCTGCCGCTGGCGGATGTGTGCTGTTATTATTTGCAGTAAGGAACGCTCGCTCCTGGGGCAGGTGCGGGGCTGTGGGCAGCAGGGCGGCGCTGCGGGCCCGGCCCGAGCCCTGCGGCCGCCGAGACGGGAGCGCCTGTCCCGGGAGCCGCGCCGGGAGCCGCGCTTTTTAGCTGCGCTGCCGCCGGGGCTGCGGGAAGAGCTGCGGCCCTTGCACCAGCGGCTCTTAACGAGCTCGGCTCGTTTTCTGCGGCACCGCGGATTTAGATGGCAATTGGTTAATCCATTTTAGCGTGGTCAGGCGTTGGAATAGGTTGCCCAAGAAGGTGGAGTCACCATCCGTAAGGCGTTTAAAGGACTGGATGTGGCGCTGGGCGATGTGGTGTAGAGGTTTTAGCGTCAGTGCCGGTTTGATGGGTGAACTGGATGATATTAAAAGTCTCTTCCAAGCCTGATGATTCCATGATTCCAGAATCAGCTTTGTTAATAAGTGTATCCACAGCACCTGTACGCACAGATCCCCATGGCGGGTGCAGGTCACTTGGCTGCTTTTTGCATTCTTTGGGGCGTGGGGAGCCAGGTGCAGAGCTGTGCTGCTGTGCTCTGCCTTTCTGCCAGCGAACACGTTTGCCTTTGTTCCATTTATTTTTGTACTGGTGTGCAAGTGTGCATTGCAGAAAACTGCTGTTACTCAGTCTCAGTGCAGTCGAGTGATGCCAGGACTTCTGGCTGCCATAGGCAATTAGCTGAAATAAAGGCTACAGGATTTGAAGTGAATAACTTATTTAGCTATGAAGTAAATACCAGGAAAATATATTTTTATCAATGTTTCAAAAACACATCCATGATATCTGGTATGTCAAAATGTCTAAAACACTTAAAGCTTAAACATCAGTCACCTTTTAAGAAAAAAAGCCAAGCTTACATTGTCCTGTGAGTACAGCATGTTCTGAAGTTCTTGTTTATGGGAAGGTGTTCACACGTCTTCCTCATGCTGCATCTTTTCCTTTATGAGAAAAAAATGCCCATGTTTTGAATTAATTGAGGTCTTAAAGCTCTCAACAAAGGCACAGCTGACATTTCATAAAATTATTCTCTTAATGTGTAACATTTTGTGTTGTTCCTTCCTAGAGTTTTCTTTCCTGTGTCATTACTTAGGGCAGATGTGATTTTGTGGTGTAACTTGCACTTAAAACTTGACAAGATTGCTGTCTGGTAATGACACCAGTAATAAAGCAAATAAAAACACCTGGAAGCTGAAGATCCTTAGTACATTATTGGGAGTGCAGAACATCTCCCAGGATGTAGCAGTATTTGGAAAAGTGCAGAAAGCTGAACTTAATGATGCAAATGAGTTTTTAGGAGCAGTCATACAATAACATGGAAATCACCTTAATATTTACCTTTTCTATTTGTCAGATTCTGTTGAATGAGGTATTATAAAACAGATTTAATAGTGAGGGTTAATATATAGACATTCACACAAATTTAGTGGTTTATATGCATAAAATACTTTAAAATTTGGAAGTTTTACTTGTTAGCCTAGCAATGAAATTAGATAATCGATGACACAATGGATTCATGTAATATTGAATAGGGAATGTACTTAGTTGAGATTTGGGGGTTTTTAAACAGCATTTAAATTACTGATGAAATGATTATTGGAAGGAAGAGGGAATGTATTTTATCATAGACCATTTATTTTTGTGGGTCTTTTTGGCATTTCAGTCTTGTAACCTCTTCCTCTTGTGTGTTTTGCTTTGGTTTTTTACATGTTCGGTTTTTAATTTCTATCACTGGTATGCACAAAAACCATAACATCAGCTTCAGCCTTTAAAATTATTAAAAACATTCTGTTGGGATTCATCTCTGCAATCAAAAGTAAAATTGTGTGGCTGAGCAATGTCAGGGATGTTTTAAGTCTGATATCTGTGAGTTCAAAGCCAAAACTGGAAAACTCCATTAGTGTTACTGTACAAAACAGCATTTGATAAATGCCAGACTTTAAAGTAACTGATTTTTTAAACTTTTCTAAATACAGTGTGCAGTAGGTTTCTATTGACTTAATCATATGTGTCTGTATATGTATATATGTACACACATACTCTGAAATATTCTAATAAATGAAATGTTGAGGTTAGAACAAGTCTGGTTTCATAGCAAAAAGAAAAAAAATGTGGATGTGAACAGTTTCCCTTTTTTTGTAAACGTTCCACTGTATTGGAATGTATAGAAAACTAAAATAGATGAAGTGTGAAGATTTGAAGGAACTGGGGCTGGGCTCGTGTATTGCAGCTGGGTTAAAAGGAGCAGATGATGCACCTCTGGTACTGCTGTTCTTGCTAGAGGTAATTGGAAATACAAATATCAACTTAGAATCTGAGTAGGGATAAGAAAGGTGCTAAAGGAGGCACATAGAGTATATTGAAATCACTTTACTCTCAGGATTTTAACCTATAACACACTTTGATATCTGAAAACTGCAGAAACTGAGAAAGCTGAACTAGTATTCTAAAGGCTTTAATTTCTCAGGTAGAACAAAATATGTAACTTTTAAAATAAAAAATCTTTGAGACATCTTTGTGATTTTTGTTTTTCCTTTTTACTTTCCAACCAACCAGGAATGTGCTGAAAGAGACACTCTAGAAGGGTGCTAGAGATACAAGGTAAGTACTGATATTAAAAACCATAAACTTTTAAAATAAGTTTTTTTTAATAAAGCTGCTGTGCTATTTTTTTAGTGAGCAGTGTATTCCTTTAAGTTGTGCTGATTTTATAATCCTGTTAAAATGGAAGGTTTTCCAGATCTGTTCCTATACAAACAGAAGTTTGGTTCTATGTAGAACTTGTATTACATAAACTTAAGAGCAAGTTTCTGTGATTTTATGCTGTGACCTTTGATATGAGTGGGTTTTAATAACCTCTTAAGATTATGACTTAAATGCTCATATGCTGATTAAACAATTATTTTCTCTTTTTAAAGGACTGTCACACTTGCAAGCCTTCACAGATATGTTTTCCAAATGTGAATAGTTTTGATATTAAAACTTTAGCCTGTAGAGCATTTTGTTAATTTTTAACAGTTTTTCTGCAGTGACTCAGGCTTGTACCAGCACAGCACCTCCAGAGGGATTCCAGACCCCGTGTGGTTTGACTAAATCACTCTGGTTATAGATGAGGAAAATTCCCTCTCAGAGGGAGTAACCAGGGGTGTTCAGTGGCTGCTGATAGTGCTGCTTCAGGAGCTGTTGGGAAGGGAAGTCAAGCAGCTTAGCAAAACAAGGAAGTTGGGTTATATTGACTAACACATTCTCACTTCTGGAATTCTGCTTCTGGAGTTTAGCTGGTCCCTAAATGGGGAAAATTCTGATCCTGCCCTTCCCTCCTCTTCTGTGTGGGAAAAGGAGAGTGGGACAGATGGCTTGATTTTCAGGATTACCAAGACAGAGCATCAAACTTAAAGCCTCTTGATAGTTTCCACTGAGACCTCCTAGATGAACCAGAGCATTGGTTCCACCTCTACAGAAAAAGCAGACACTGCACACGACTCTGATGGCTAAGAGCTGCTCCAGAGACTGGAACAAGATGTACAGAACTAGATGTACACAGAAGGGGCTATGTGTCTGTGGCATTAATGTATTCCAACAAACCCCAGAACTGTGTTAGGCAGAAAATGCCAACTAGAAACACTTAAAGGTAGGGGAGCTTCCCCTAACCTGAAGGCAAGGTGTGTTTAGGGTTGTGTGCAGGCTCTGTGAAGAGCAGGTTTGATTAGACTTGGCAAACCAGTTCAACTTTGTGTCCTCCTTTAGTAAATCTGCAACCTTTGATTCTTACTGTGAATAAATCTGCTTTTTTAGCTGCATGTCCAAAACAAAAAAAAAAAAGATGAACAACTGAAATTAAGACTATTTGCACTTGACAACCATAAATGTTTCATGTTTGCTTCTTCAATGAAATTATTCTGTGCTGTGCTGAGGACTGGGAACCAGTATTCCTGACATTGTTGTTAAACCATTTTAGCACCTGAAATTCAAGAGCCAAAATTGACCAGTGTTAGTTATGGAATACAACTTTTTTCAAACTTCCCTTCTGTGACAAAGATTAATGTCCACCACAAAAATCTTCCGTATCCTGAAACTCCAAAGCAAATGCACATTACAGAATTTATTGAAGTGTTCAGATTACTGTTATTAAATCCAGATGTTAATATAACAGTTTTGCAATTGTGCAATAAACTGGATCCCTGTGATTGTTGACTCAGCAGAGAGTATTTTAAGATTTCATATTTGGTACTTGGCTTAAGCCATTAATTAAACCTTTGAAAAGGGGCTTTTACCTGGGCATGGTGCCAAAAGCAACAAAGTGAGAGAGAAATCCTAGTTACACTCAGTTTTGATCTTCACACCAACTAGTGAAACACAAATTAACTTAACAAAAAATAAAAACAAAAAAGAAACCCATTGGTTTTCTATTGTTCTAAGTGAATTTATGGCATTGGTAGTGCTAGTTACATACCTGAGAAGGACCTGCAGTTGTGTTGTTTCCACACTTTGTGTCTAATGCTAGAAGCCTGCTGGAAGGCTAGAGAACAGTTGTTGAAAACTTGTTTACAAATTCTAGAGACCTTAAAATTAGTTTCTTAGTAATTCTTTAAATGTAAAAGAGGTAGCTCATAAAAATTCAGCAGAGAAACTCATTAAAATGAGTTCAAATTGTTAGTGTATTCAATAAAGTCCAGTTAATACCCAAAAATGGTTCTTACATCTCATGTAGAGGCAAATTTATCAATATTTTCTACACTGAAAAGGTAGAAGAGACATAGCATTCCAGCTACTGCAATTCTGTTTAATTACATTGCTGCAATGCTTAATTTTGTTCCCCATATTTATAAAATTGAAAATGCATAGCTGGGTAAAGTTGCAATCCAGCAAAGCTGTAAGCTTGTGTTTCTGACACTAAATGGGTTGCACAAAGTCGAACACACTTAAAGCTTTTCATGAGTTAGAGGCACGTGTTAGTAAAGCTTTAGGAAAGCAGTGTTGTGCCAGAGGCAGAGCAGTGTGTGTGAGTCTGGCTGTAGTGGCTGTCTCCTCCTTACAGTGCCCAGGTGTGTGCTGGTGCTGTCCTGCACTGGCAGGGGTTCAGTGTAAGCTGGGAATCAGGGGTTTGTACCTGGCTGATGTCACTGTGAATCTCATGCTGTGTTTTAAAGTGCTGCACAAAGTGTGTTACCAATCTTTTTGTACATTGTGCACTGGCCATCTTGGCACATTCCCTTGTGAGTGACTGCAAGTGTGAAAGCAAAGGAGTGTTTGTACTTTATAACCTTCCCTTGGTGCTCAGGCATATGAGGGTCTCGGGGTTGGTGTGCTGCTGAATATACTGAGATGGCTCCACAGCACCTAATGGGCATCTCCCTGTTCATTATGGTTAGTCTGAATTGTACCAATTGTGTGCTGTTTTAGGAGTTTTTGAATGGACTAATAAATCTCTCTGAACTATTTTTGAGTGTGTTTTTTCATTATGTATCACTCGGTACACTAGGATTTCATATTTAAAAATAAAATTTAAAACATATTTTTCCATGGAAAGTACAACTAAGGTACCCAAAAAGAAAAACCTTAATGTTTTGCTAATGTTTTTCAGTATGTAATTTGTAGTTTTTGTACAGCTATACTCTTTATAAATATACTTAGTATATTTATGAGATTTTTGTTAAAGACTTTTAGCCTGTGTGAATTACGAATTGATAGAAAGAACTGGAAACCTCACCATTTCCTACTTAATGTGTTCAACACTAATTTCATTTGGGGTGTCTGGACTGCAGAAAGTTTTTAATATCCAGTGTACGAGGATATAGCTCACTTATGGAGTTTCTAGTAAATACTTAATTCAAGAGAGGTTAATGCTTTATTTTGCAGTCTTTATTATTTCTGAATTTGTATGGGTTAGTTCCAATAATGTTTCTTTAGGTTAATGTCTAATAATAGAGAGGCATTCAAATACAAAATACTGAGCAAATACTGTCAGTTTTTGCAAAATATAAATCATCTTTATGGCTGTGGGAATTATAAGTCTTCCAATGTGAATCAAACCCTAAATAATTCTCTCTACTGTCTGTGGAGAGTTTTAACCAACTTACTTTGCCACTATGAATAACAGAGTGTAATTTGTGATTTCTTCTGGAATCAGATCCTCTCTCTTCTGCCAGATGTTCCACCCTTCCTCTGTTCTGCCAGTTAAACCATTTGATGTCTCTTGTACCAGGTCCTGCATGAGAAACCTAATTTTAAAAACGTGCCATGCAGAATTTGTAACAGAGAGAAGGGGAGTCTCTTGGGAAGGGTGAAATGCAGGTGATGGACCCTGGCCCAGTGTTCACCTTGCTGTCCTGGGAATGCTTGGACAGGAGGAGTGTGGAGCCAGCCCAGCCATGGGGAATGGGTGAAGCACTGGGACTGCTTCCCTTTGCTGCAGAGTGAGCCACACTCAGGAGAGCCTTGGACACAGTTCTGCACCTCCTGTTCCTCAAATACTGGAGCACTTGGGGCCTGAGGGTGCTGCAGAAGAGAATTCCATGGCATCTCCCATCTGTGGGTTCTTGGCATTGGTAGGAAGTAGACTTTGGAAAGCCTAAGCCAAGCCTTGTGCTGGCTGGCTGAGAAACATGGTCAAGAAAAGCTTATCAGGGAAGGGTGGTATACAGAGCATTTCTGATGGGTAAAGCTGATGTGGAGGATAGAAAAGAAAGAGAATTCAGGAAAGTGGGTATTGAAGTGATCTGGAAAAAATAACTATGAAAGAACAATGAAAATAAACCAAGGGAAGAAGCTCCTTGGCTATAGTATTTATGTCTGACCAGATTATATTTAATTAAAATCTTGTTTTCATCAGATAATCAGTATTTTCCAACAGAGTGTGTACTAAAGCTTTGTAGTATCTTTTTAAAATATTTTGAGTGCTGTTCAGACTACAAGAACTACAGAAAGTAGATGTGTGACAGCTGCTAAGTGTAGAAATTTGTAAACTACTGTAAACAATTTTATGTTACCATCTATTTCTTATTTATTTTTAAACAAACAGCTTTGTATGGAATGAAATATCAGAACACAATAGTTTAACAGATAAGGCTTCTTTGAAACTGGCCTTAGGCAACATAAACTCTCCTGACCCAGAGTTTCTGCCCTATTAATCTTTAGCTAATTTCAGTAGGGAAAATGGAATTCAAGTTCATTTTAGCTTTGGAGATCGTGAGAATTTGGTTCTTAAAGCACTGAGGGCATGGACTGTGGATTATAGCATTAAACTGTTTAGAACATCAGAGTTTTCAGGCACCATACTAATAACATACTTTTTCTGATTATTTTAGAATATGGGTGTTGATCTGGAGATTAAACTACATCAATTATAATCTTGGATCTATATTTATAAAGAAGCAATAAGTGATATTCCTTCCTGTGGTCTTACCCTGTTCCTTGTTAGAAGAAAGACGTTTGATTTGAAAAGTAAAAATTTGACTTTAGTTTAGTGAAGAGTGTAATTTTGTTTTAACAAATTATTTATTATGCTCTTAGTCATAATACTATGTGTGTGGTATCTTCATGCTTAATTTCCAGTGTTTAGGAGTCTCAGGGCTGAGATTTTGTGTTTTGTTGTGGGATTTTCCTTCCTAAGTCTGCTTAACTGCATGGAATTCAGCATTCTTTTAGTCTACATCCTTGTTGTTTCTATTTAAAAAAAATGAAACCAACTCTTTAATTCTTGGGAAGATGTTGTAATGTGTGAATCTAGTACAAGTGATATAATTGCATTCAGATTGTGACCTTTGTTCACTGCTGTATAAAAAATGAGGCCATGTAACACAATGTGGAATTAGAAGAAAGAAACAGAAAAGAATATTGTAGATGAACTTGGTGTAAATCAGGTAAAGAATGCACAGAAAATAGCTGCTGCTTAAGATGTACCGCAAGTTGATTTTTATATTTTTTCAATTAAACATTAATCTGTCACCTTCTAAATTTTCCTTTCGTCCATTAGCAGATGAAATACTAAAAGTTTCATTTTCGGAAGTTGGGAGCAACAAGTTGACTGGTTTCCTTGGGAGCTAATTCAAGTTATTGTTTGCATTGTTCATACCTCACATTAGCTGTGTTTGTCCAAGCCAATATGCAGCAAGAGGTTTGTGAGAGATTTTCTCAGCTGTCCTAAGGTTGTAAGCAGGGACTGCTTCACTGAGGACCTTATGCACATGTCACTGAATTTCTGCTCAGATATAATTATTCTGATTTTTGCAAGATCCTCTAAATTGAAGTTGCTTGTAATCTCTAATTATGCTTACATTATTTTGAATTAATGTCTAATTAGCACTTAGTTTCTTGCTGAATGTAAATATTAGGTCCAATAAATTCTGTCCAACAGAAGTTGATTGTAGTTTTTAAGATAACACCAAATACAATAATAAAACTTTGCTACTCTTTGTAAAGCGTGTAGACATAAAAAGGAGCAAAGTATAGAGCTTTCAGGAAATCTTGTTTACTAGAAATGATTGTGCAGTGTTCAGTCCCACTTCTGATAGGGGCTAAAAAGCCTGTTCAATGGGAAGGAGTCCTGCAGTTCCTTCCTCTTTGATTTGAATCCTTGTGCTTTCCTTGCTTTGTTCAATTCAAGGGCTTGGTTTACAGGCAGTAAAATAAACAGAATAGCACCTGCAGCTTAGTCATAAATGGGAACATCTCACAGCATCCAACAAATGAAATCATGCAGTCATCTAACTTTTCCTGAAATGCCTTAAGAGCTTTGCTAACATTAATTTTTAAGATAGACCACTATTTTGGCTAGCAAATGTCTGAACACATAGAGGAATTGTGAAAGATTATGACCCAATTCATTGATAAAAGTTACTAATTATTGTCTGAGGTATCAAAGTGCATTTATAGTACCAAAATGAACACTTGGGTTTTGATTTTTTTCTTATGTTGGCAACTTCAATTGCATAAATAGATTCTTCTGGCTACGCCTTATGTTTGCTGGCCACAGAAAATCATGGAGCACATGGGATCTTACCAATTCCTTCCACAAAGTTCTGTCACAGACCAGAAGCACTGGACTTGCTTTTGGGCAGCTTAATCTGAACTGATCTCGCAATTACTCAAACACTACTGCAGAGCACTTCAAATTAAAACTGAAATTAAGAACTTTGGAATTCTGGTTAATTGGAATTCAAGTAAGTTCCTTCTGAAGTCATGTGTCACTGTTTCATTGTAAAAAAAAACACGTGTTATTTAAATATGTAGACATTTTTGAGGGTGAGAAACTAGAAGCATCATTTGTTTGCACACCAGACTAATGCAGATAGCTTTTTTTGGCTGTTTGATTGGTTTCTTTGTTTCTTTGCCTTGTTAAATTTAGGTGTAAAACTGACGTTTTCCTTTGTAAGCTCAGCCTAAATGTATTTGTTTGCCAATGTTAATGTCAGCTTTTTAGAGTATTAAAGCAAATATAGAATATTGACAATCAACATCATCTTCACAGACTGGAAAATAGGAATGTCATGTTTAGATTCTTCTGACTATTTTCACACAACATATTTTCATATACAGTAACATCTAAACAAGATACTGCTTCATGTTTTGCCTGTCTAGTTTTAAGTATTTTTATGAAACTCTTCATAGAAGTAGTGAAGATATGTGCTATAGCAGATTTTATTTATTTATTTAATCAAGTGGAACCAGATGAACCACTTAAAGTTGCCTTAAGAGGAGCATTGTTTATTAAGAATATCTACAGAAAAGATGAGATTAAATCAAATTATGCCTGCTCATGTGGTGATTAAAAGTAAAAAGTTGTTGAGGAGTGTGCCTGAAGTCCTTCCCTTACAACAAGTTATGGGACAACGTTTTCTACCCTTCAGGTATTGTGGGCACAATTCTGATTGCTTCTGAGTGCTCAGGCAGCAGCTCTTAAGGAGGATGGACTTTGTTGTAGGTGAAATACATCATCATCCTCTTGTGGTTCAGTTTTCAGCACCAATCCTTATGAACTGTGCTGCAAACACTGCAGGTTAGCACAGCATAGCTCCTGCTCATGAAGCTTTGTGCCAGCAGAAGGTAAATTCAAAGCTGTCCTGGGTTATCAGGATGGGTTAATGGTGTTTGCTGCCTTGCCTGGTCTGAAACAGCTCTAGAGGTGAGCATCTCTTGCAGGGTGGAATGGCAGAGCACTTCAGACTTCTCCTTAAACATGGAGGTTCTTGACTGTGTGTTACCTTTAAGAGGTTAATTTTAGACTTTACTTTTTTTTGGTCCCTCAGACCAACTTACTGATTTTGGTGCACACTTATATAATCAGTAAACAATTTAAACATTGCTTTCATCTGAAGGTATGGGTTTTGTTTCAGTGATGAATATTGTGCATATTGAACCTTTGCTTGTTTTACTTACAGTATTTGTAAGAAATTTAGCATTTTGAATAAATTCTATTATTATAATTTTAAAGCCCTTGTAACATGAATACAGAAGATAGTTGTAATATTTACAACTACTTTAAACATTTGTATGAGACCTTAAGGTATTTAAACACTAAGCTTCCCAACATTGCTATGAGGTAGATTCTTTCCAGTGAAGGTTTATGTGTAGCCCATATTTCACCAACTCTTATTTGAACAGGTTAATTTGGGAGGCAGTAATGTGAGAAAATAATAGCTAAATCATCTCTGTGGCCCTACACAGCGACAGGGTAGGCTTTGGTGTCCCCACACTTTAATGGAGCTGTGGGAGACTGCCTTTATTCCTCAGAGCCCCACACTGCCAGGTAATTCATTTGCTCTTAGCAGGGCACAGCTCCCATTGCCAATTACTGTGGTTTTTTTCCTGCCTGGAGGTAGCAGTGGAGGGAATGTATCATCAAAGATTCTCCTAACGCATCCCCAGTCCTGTCCAGACACAAATAATTCTCTGTATATTACCTTGTTTATGATGTGCATTTGCCACGTAGCTTATTCATTTTTCATTTTTTGATCAGTCTAAAGATCAAAAAGACTTAAGATTTAAAGACTTCCTGTGAAGAATTAGTAAAGAGAGTATCAGTGTAGCATTGTCATCAAAATATACAGAAGTGTTAAATGAGTTTCTGGAGGTCTTCTGGTGTCTGTTCAGTGGTATTAATTTAGCTAGAGCAGACAGTTACAAAAATTTAATCTCAGTTATTTAATAAAAGTGGACATTTTTCTGCAGTATTGACCAGCCCAGTCCAGGAGAACTCTGTGTCCCTGGAATAAACATATTATTCCAGGTACTGGAACAGAGAAGCGTGACAGGACCTCAATTTTGTCAGATATTTCTGCACACTGTTTTTAAAAGAAATGAATAGTAATAGTGAGTTTTTCATAATGTATAATCCACGGTGATTACTCATGGTTACTCAGCTGCTGATATTTCTCATCTTTTTCTGCTTTTGTATAATTACCTTGATAAAAATAGCCATATTATCTAAATCCTTATTGCCCTGTATTTGACCACAATAAATTAATTAAGTTTATTGACATTGTGTTTTAACTGTAAGATTGCAGTCTCTCTTTCGATCTGGTAATTTAATGTCGGTGTTCATGTGTGAGTTCCCCTGCTGCAGTGAGATGTGTGTGAGCACAGCAGAGTGAGGCTGTGCTGTCTGCCCTGGCTGCTGCCCCTCTGAGCTCTGGCACCGCGGTGGCAGGGCTGGGCAGTGTCACCCCTGGAGCACAGCCTCCTTTGGGGCTGCTCCAGGAGCTGATGGACACAGAGGCTGCAGCCAGCCCATGATTCGTGTCTGTGTTTTGTCTTTACCTCTTGCTGATGGGCAGCGTGCTGGGAGGGGCCATGCTTTAAACCCTGATCTCTTCCTCCCCCCGGAGAGGGTGTTCCAGCCCTGGGCTTGTCTCCGGGAAGTGGCTCCTGTAGCTTCCAGTGAGCTGGATGTTCCCCACTGCTTTGTTTATGTTCAAGCCTGACGTGTGTTGTTCCTGGGAAGAAAAGAGAGACTGAGCATTCCAAGGGTCTGACCACCCCACTGGACTAATTCTTAGACTAGGAAGGAAGTTTGCTGTAGGCATCAGTAGGGTCTGCTGCAAAGCAGAGTCCTTGCCCTTCTACGGGAGAAGGAAAGGGGAATTTCCAAGTCAGTCTCAGATTGTGACATCTCACATTCTCTCAAGTACAAATCATAAATGCCCACTGCTCAAATGGAAGGAATATTTAAAACTGTAACAGCCCCCAAAGTGCTTATTGGCCTCAGTGTCAGAAATCACTGTTCCCACTGCACAGATCTCCAAATCTTTCAGGCACTGACAGGGAGACTAAATTAAAGCTTAATGCAATGGTCTGCATTGGCAACTGTTGGTTAACCTGCTGGATCTCACACTTTTTAAGAATACTTTTTTTAGTGTTTTCTGATACATTCAAGAAAAAGGTAAGAAAAACAAAAACAACCCAACATTTTACATTTTGAGTATTCTTCTCGCTAAAGATTCTGGTGTATTACAAACGGATGGAGTTTTAAATTTTACTGAGTTTTATAAATGGAGAAACTGTGGGCTCATGTTCACACCACGATTCTGTAAATCCTGGAGCTGCTTTTGCAAATATCTGATGACAGTTAATTCAAATCAATACTGCACTGGTACAGTGACCCAGGTTCCTTGCAGGTTTGAGTGAGTGAGCACTGTTAACATCAGCCAGTTGACTTGGCCAAAGCTTGAATGCATTGTGATTCTTGCACTGTTATTTTCCAGCAGATTACTAAAATAAAAGCCAATTTACTACTGAAGTGTCATCCACATTTCAGAGCTTGTGCCAAATAAAATACCAGTTCTGGTGTCTCATGTAGCAGGGAAATATAAGATTATAAGATTTTTCCAAGGAAATACATTTTGTCTTTTGAAGATAAAATGTTTAAAAATAAAAGGAGCATTTGTCTTCAGCAGTTAAGAAGATAGCAACCACCTACAATCTGTGAGAACACTTACATAAGGCTCATACATTGTACAGGAGTTCTGGTTTGCCAGTGCTGGAACACTGTTCCTATGTACTTGTCTGGGAAATGTGAACTGAAGCCTCCCAGCAGTGCTGCTGCAGATTCTATTTTGATAATGTATTCTAAAGGCTAAGTAGGAAAATGATTTTTTCTAGTTTTCACTTTACTACTCTTAATCATTTTGCTGAATTCCATGTTAAAACAAAAAAACCCAAAAAACAGCCAACTGTAATAATTTAGGAGTATTGCAACAATTGAGTAATTTGATTTTTAATTTCTGGAAATAAATTTATATTATGCTTTCCAACAGAAATGGTTCATAAACAGAAATGGTTTTCATACCTAGCAGAGTGATGCTCACACAACTTTAATTTCAGATGTCTTGATTTCATGGAAGGGAGTGGAAACCCCTGGAGGGGCAACTGATTTTTGTCAGATCAGCCTGGTATAAAAGGTTCTTTCTTGGATTATGCTAAGTAGAATATTGAAACATTAATATAATGGATTTTTTTTAATTGTATTTTTTCCAGTACATGTTTTTACTTTTGAGTTTCAGTTATGTTATTAATATGCTTTCTGTATAGGTCTGCTTCAATTCAGGGGTCTCACAGATAATGATTACCATCTGTAAATGCAGATGGCAAATCTGAAGTAATTCTTCAGGATTGCAGAGGCTTCAAACAAATGAGAAGGGGTGGCAAATTGTTATCTTTAATATAAAATATGAGAATATCATGGGCTTTACATTCTAAATCAGAGATTTCTCAGTTTTGCATATGGTTGCTGGATAAAGTGTTTATTATACAGAATTTGATTTTAAACAAGGTGAATAAATGTTTTCTACTCATTTTCATGTTGGAATTGTTAATGTACAAACAATTGGTTATATTAGAAACATCAGAATGAAATGTCTTTTGAAGACTGAAAATAGTTTGGAGACATTCTGCATATCTTTAGATGAGTTTTATGTGAAGTAAATGCTGCTGCTTGTAGCCTGCACCTGATGCTAAAGTAGTTGTATTCATCTGGAGCAGTTAAAATGAGTGTGCTAGAAAATGGTAATGGTTTATTTTCATACATGGAATGTAAACAACTCGAAAAGCAGAGATGTCTTTTTTCCTCATTTATTTCTTTTTTGTTTGTTTGGAAAGATAATATTATTAAAGTTATTTTTAGGTTTCCAAATTAGTTTGTCAATCAATAAGGAAATCCTTATGCCAAACACAAACTAGTAATTTCATGGATGCCAAGTCCAGGAGTTGTCTTCATAAAGTAGAACAGCTGAATGAATTCTTTATTAGATTCTAATAGAACAAGAGATAAGAATCAAATTAATTGTTTATATTTTATTACTGAAAGTCTTCAATTTATCATCTTTATAATATTTTTTAGAAGTTCTGTTCATTGATTCAGTAAGGAGCTGTAAGGATCCTGGTGTATCTAAGCCAGATGTTCATGATGTAGGTCACTGACTTTTTTTCCCCTACAAAAAGAACCCTATAAATGTTGGGTGGGGATGTGTGTTTTCCTTTTTGGGGAAAGTTAAGAGAATTTGTTGTTCTGAGCTCAGAAGTATTTCTGTAGTCTGATACAGCAGCGGTTCTTAAGTAATAATGAAATGAGACCAAAATGTGATTTGAGATATGAGGAAAGAATTTGAGTAATTTAGACTTTCCGTGAATTCTAGAGTGTCTTTTGTTCAAAGACTGTGTAGCAATGTAGCAGCAGGGTTGTTCTATCGTTAAAGGATCGTTTGAGAACATACCTGGGTTTTTAGCAGCCCATCTAAAAGGTTTAGGAAAAGGGAAGTGCAATGTCTGGGACTTCACTGTGAATTGGAAAGTTTAAAATTAAGGTCAGAGTTCTGCACTGGAGAACTTTGGATTTAGAGTTTTCCTAATGATGATATTCATGTATTGTGTGAAAAAAAAGTGAAAATGGGAACCTCAGAGTCATGATCAGCAGGAAAAGAAATTCCGTGTGAAGAGGGCAGGCAAAGCATTCATAGTGAGGTTACCCAGAGGTGCTGAAATCACCTGCTTTGGAGATTTTTAGGAATTGACAAGGCAAGTTCCCGAGAGCTGGTAATCCCTTGGGATGGGAAGATGGACTAGGTGACATCCAGAGGGTCCCTTCCAACCTGTCTATTACTGTCCAAATCACAGATCAAGCACATTTTGTGTAGGAAGTCAAACTTGATTTGGTTTGTCGTGCTGTGCTGCAATCAACATGATTTAATTGCATGCTGTGTTCTCAGTTGGATCTGGACAATAAATCCACATTTCTGTACATTCCTGAAACAAAAATTGAGGTGGACGTGTTACCAGTTCTGCAGTGTGTTGTAGAAGTTGTGAAAGTCAAGCTGGTTTCATTCAAAGCATGATGTTTACTTATCTGTCATAGGGAAAAAATGAGTCAAAGCTAACCTGCAGCATAACAACTGCTAAACCTTTAGTACAAAAAGGTGTCTCTATTAATTTAATCTGGTTTGAAAGCATGAATACAGCTCACGTGGCTTAATCTCTTTGAAAAGTGACTCCAAGGCAACACAGAACTAGTAAATTGTGGATAAAATGCTGTGCATATGAGCAGATAAAGCAGCTACATTTTCACTTAAATTCTGCTCTGAAGAGACCTGCTTGGTTAATAATGTACTTAATTTGTATGGGTGAGTGGGAGTTTGAGAAGAGTGTAATGTCAGGAAATTGAGTGAGAGCTGAGTAAATTATTCTTCTAAAAGCCAAGTACAAAGAAAAAAATCTTGCATAACAGTAAGTTAATGTATCTTCATTTAATGTGAAAGCACCAGTTGGTGATTAGGGAAAATAATGAAAAACATGCACTTAACCATGATAATTGTTCTGTTTAGGTGTATATCAAGCAGTACTTGCTTATATTTCTTATTTTTCAATTCACACTTTCAGAACATGATTCTCTACCATTTTGCAGTGTAGGCCATTCTTTGGTGGTCACGATAATTTTTTTGTCATCTTGGTTTTTTTAGTATGTTAACACTTGAAATATTTTGATATTGATCATTGAAACATATATTGCATTTTAAGAATTCTGAATACACACCCCCAACACATGTGGTGTTTATATTCAGAATATTTGAAGTTTGAAGTTTAAGGCTGAGTATGGCAAGCAGTTGTGTTCCTTAAGAAAAATAATTAAAAATTAACAAAAACTGTCACAATAATAAGACATTTCTTCATTTTTGTGGATCTTTCTGAGTCATTAATATTTTGTATTCATTTCCATGAATCCAGGGATAAGACTTCATTGAAGTCCATATTGATTTATTGAAATTTTAATGACTTGATGGTTCTGTGAGGTGTAAGAAGCCCGTACCAGTAATTCATACTTCTCTCCTTACTGTAAATTAAGTACTATACTAATGACAGGAAGGAAGGAAATAGTAAATTGGGACTTTCACTCAACTATTCAATAAATAGCTAGTGGGCAGTAAAATTAATTTTAAAATATTCATGGCCAAAATCTTCCTTGCTGGAGAGACTGAGGATTAACTGGTTGTAACACAGTCCTGTGGTGGTGTGAAGTCCTGTATGAATGCTGAAGTTGATCTGGGATCTGAAGGAGAGTTGTGCAGACCTTCAAAATATTAAAAGCCATTTGTACGTTAGCACAATATATTAATTCAGCCTTCTCTAACAGAAGCTATTGGAAAAGAGGGATATTGTGCTGATAGGCGGGGAAGGGCATCGGGTGGGGCACGGCGGCTTCTGGCCATCCACCGTGAGGGGCAACGCCGGGGGATGTTTGTCAGTGAGCGGAGACAGCGGCCCGCTCCTCTGTTCGCGCCTGACCGTGTGTTTGCCAGCCCGTGCTCTTTGCGGGAAACGAGCGGGCAATGTCCGTGCGGGTGAAGCTGTGCGGGTGCTCCCAGTGACCAGAGGCGCGTTGTTTCCGCAGAGCGGCGAGCCCAGGATGGAGCCGGCGGACGGCGAGGACGAGCCCGGGCCGCCGGCGCGGCTGGCGCCCAGCCCGCACAGCGAGGCCGTGGCACACGAGCTGCGGGGGCTGTCGCTGCAGCCCGGCCCCTGCCTGCCGCCGCTCACCGAGCGCAAGAACGGTGAGTGAGGGCCGGGGGCGGGGGGAGCGGGCCGGGGCTGAGCGGCTCTGCCCGCCCGGCTGCTGCGGGGGCTGGGGAGCCTGGCCCGGGGGCTGGAATGGAGCCGAGGAGATCTGGAACTAGTTGTAAAACTCCAGCTGGTATCTGCTACAAGTATTGATGAAATATTTTTGAGAGTTGTGTTATTATAAGACAAAAAGGGATAATTTATAAGAATTTTTTTTCTGCATAAATAGCTCATAATTAATGTTTTACATTTTATTTTACAGAGTTTAATCCAATATTATTATACTTCTGGAAAAATTTGGTTTTTCTCAGTTTCCTGTAAACCCAATATGGGTGAGGTGGATATCTGTGTCTTATCAAACCTCCAGAGCAGCCGAACTATTGCTTCTCTATAAATTCAGTCTTAGTAAGTTTGGTTAATTTGGTTAGAAACAATTTTTTTGTAGAAATGATGAAAGTCAGAAGAAAATTTTTAAAAGTGAACTTTGAACTTGATGGATTCAAATTAAAAGTAGTTTTAATAATTTAATATTTTTACTTTTTACCCAAAATTGCATATTTACAAGAGTGTTTTAGCATGTCACTACTTTATAAAGTCTATAAGCATAAGATTGCACTTCACAGAAGTACAGAGACACTTAAAAATGTTTTTAAATGCTTAAGGGTATTTTTTGGTAGGATATTTTTATGCAGGAAGCATTACACTTACTGTGAGCTTTGGTAGTGATCCTTTAAACCTTTTGTTTACTTGAATGAGTCCTTTGGCAGCAGTCCAGTAGGAGGCTGAACTGTTCCAGTGTTGTTGTGCTGTGTTGTTAAGCTGACTTGCACAAGTTAGTACAGAAACTGTGTTTCCAGCTTTTCCAATGTCACTGCAAGGGTAGGAGGCTTCTGCTCTGGTGTGGTTTTGTTTATCGTGGAGGTAATCACAGCATGCCTGGTGAGCCAGCAGTCACTGGAGCTGTTACTACCTTCTCCTTTTTCAAACTTTGCTCCTCTCTCTCCCCTGCCCTCTGTCCCACGGATCCCAGTCCCAGAGCAAAGCAGGCGTAAGAGTTCGGGTGGGCAAAGCTTGGTTGGTTTGCTGCAAATTCTCCTGGTTAGCCTAAGCTCCAGTGGAATTATTGTCCCTTGAGTTTACAAAGGAACATTTATGTGCTGTGCCAACTCTGTCGGAGAGGTTTTAACTTCCAGCAGAGGATCAATAACAAAACAGTTGGAGTGCATTAAGGAGGTTAAGATTTTCTAGTCACTTATTACATGCAGGTATTTAATCCCTGAACAAAGACAAATGGATAATTTTGGGAGGTGGATGTTGTATGTTGGTCTCTGGACTGTCACAATTTAAAGGTTCTCCTATTTCATTTGAGCTGTTTTCAAGTTCATGGCTGTGGAAGATACTGTATTGCTAATGAAACTGATTTCAGGTTCTCTTTAGTCTGCATCTTTCTGCAGCTGTCACTTTCTGGGTAATTTGGCAGTATGTACAATGCATTGATCATGTAAGCCTGTGCCCTCTGTATTGCAGTGTCTGTTCTCTGGAGGCCAACTCTTGCTCCACTTGCTCAAAGCAGCAAAAGTTCCCGTTTCATTGGTTCTGCTGTTCACACTTGTCACCTCCTGAGTGTTTATGGAGGTGTGTCTGTGATTCTGGCAGTCTCATGACAGCCCTGGGTGTACAGTCTCTCACGAGCAGTGGGGCTGCTCACATACATGGAGTTTGGGGAACAGGCTCTGTGTTTGCATCCCTGCCTGAAGGATGCCAGGTTGGGTCCAGTGTCCTGTGCTTTGTAGGCAAGATGCTGTGTCCTTAGGAAGGACAGCTTGGGGGAAAAGTGACGTGGCTGAGGCTCTTAGGAAGCAGGAGGGAGAAGACTGGCTGATGCCTGGGTGTTGAGTTGGGCTGTGGTGGAGGCAGGCTGGCAAGAGTAGCAGCAGCGTGGCACAGCCCGAGCACCAGTCAGAACAATGTGCTGCCCACACACCGTACCACAGCTTCATGAGCTTCTGTCTGAGAGCCAGGAGGTGGCAAGGGAGGGAAGGGTAGGCTGGCTGCTGCTGACAGCAGGAGAGTGGATGGAAATGCTGCCTGCAGCTTTCCAACCTGATGTTTCAGAGACAAATAATAGGAAGGGATTGCACATGTAGGTACCATCAAAAAAAGGAAGCAGTGCATGACCAGAGCTTTTTGCAATGCTGAATTTGTACTTTTCCTGAACTGGTGAGCATGCCACTTTGGCTGGAAAGAGGGAGCTGTGAGGAGCCATGCAATCATTATTTCAAGGTACATGTAAAATAGAAAGCTCCTAGTTTGTGTTTTACAGCAACCTCTCTTGGCTCTGCAGTGGCTTCCTTGACTTCTTGTGCAGTTGTCCTCCACAGGTGGGAGCTTGGTTATATTCTTGTTAAATGGGTGGATAAGTGGTTGGCACCTCTCTGGGCCATTGACTGCCCTTCAGATCTGCATTTTGGCCATAAATCCTGTCCGAAGGGGAGTGTGCCCATTCCCTGTCCTTTGTGTGGTATGGAGAAGCAGTTCTGTTCCAGGCAGCAGGGGCTGTGAGGTGTCTGCTCCTCCAAACTCACAGCCAGCATAGCAATGGGATTGCTTCTGCTTGTAGGAGTGGGATTGCTTCTGCTGCTCTTTGGGGTTGTGCATCATGAACTGGAGAAGGGTAGAGGAGGTGGTGCTGTGCCTCCCATGGCTGGCAGCAACTGTTCTCCACCAGAATTGGGCTAATTGAGAGAAGAACCAAAAGTCTTGGATGTTTCGTAGGAAAAAAACCTTGGGATAGTGAACATCTAAAAATAAAAGCAAGACTGGTAAAATCTCAATTAAGAGAAAGCAGCCCAAAGAAAGGAATGCCCCTGGGTGTGTGAGAACAGGGACACTCAGGAGCAGAGACCCTGAGGCACCAGTCAGGGAGAATTGCAGCTTCCTGTGGGGCTGCAGAGCTTGTGGGGAGCTGTAGGGAATTCAAGGAAAGATGGAACACACACACACACCACAAAATAAACAACACAAAGCCAAACAAAAACAAATACTCCAAATGGTGTATATTGAGTCCTCCTAAGGGACCAGTTGAGTCAGCTGGGAGATACAGTTCTTAAAATAACTGAATGAAGTCCACATCCCACTTAACCTAATGGTATTACTTAAATAAATTTGATGATCCAAGGGATTTTTTCTGGCATCTAAAAGAGTTAGGGTATATTAGTTTGCCTGTTATCTCTTATCTTCCACTCCCTCAGTATGTAGCACTGGTAACATGCATTCTTGGCATAGTTTTATGGCTTCTGAACAAATTCTCAATCCTCTGTGCAATTAATAGATTTGAACTGCAAGTTTGATTTTAGGGAATCAGGTGAGATTTGGGACATTCTCCTTGCATGTGTGTATGACAGGTTTTTCTCCACTTTTCTAAGATCAGTGATTAAGGGTGTTTTCTCCTCTTGTAATGATATATAGGTAGGTCTCTGTGCTTAGCATTTATTTTCTTGAGAGAGTTGGGAGAAACAGTGTAGAAAAGATGGCTAGTGGAAAGACTAGAGAACAACAAATGGAAAACTTAGCTCTGATTAAAGTAATAGCTTGGCAGGGAACATAGTTGAAAATGTCATCTTAAATTCAGTTTCATAATCACTAAGCTGAAAGCAGTGGGATCTGGAAAACAGCATGCAGATATTCTGATTAACAGCACCACCAACAAATAACATCAGCAAATCAAACATAAAAATTCCCCACAAACCAGACCTCAAAGGAAAAATAACCTGAAAGACCTATCTAGATAAAGAAGTGCACAGTTTCTGCTATTTTACAGTAGAAATGTGTGCATTTGTAGTGTAGTGCATAAATAACATGTGTATGTACAGAGAGGCTGTGGACTCTCCACCCATGGAAACACTAGAAATCAGACTGGGCACTGTCCTGGGCAAGCCTGTTCCAGCTGATCCTGCTCCAGCAGGGCTTGGGCCAGGGGATCTCAAGAGGCTGCTGCCAGCCTCAGTAATTCTGGGGTTTGTCTTTCCATTAAGGTTTTAACAGCCCATGGAAGACTCAGTGCAAATGTTCTACTAAATAATCTTTGCTAAAAACACACAGCACATTGTAATTAATATCTATTTGTCTCTATGCCTTGGATTTTTTGGGAGTGCTGTGTTTTTTGGGGGAGTTTGTTTTTGGGGTTTTGTTTGGTTTTTTAACATGTCAGTAGAAAAAACAAATGTCCCTTGGTTTCCCTGTAAATATTTGAATGTCGTGCTATCTGTTCCGAGAGGAGAGCGCAAACTGAGTAGGTACTGATTTCCCAAAGTCTGCCTTTGTCATTGGTACTGCCAGTTCCCACAATCCTAGCATTCCCAGGCCATCAGTCAGTGTCTACAAGGAACAATTTTCAAATATTGAAGCATGTGAAAAGACATACAAGCCAAAACTCAGAGATCTCTAGGGACTGTGACCTCTTAAATGGAATATATTCTGACATTTTCACAGGCTACATGAAAGAATTCCAGCAGGGTCATTCCTTTGGTAAACTTCTAAACAAACATTCCATCATTTTAGTTTGATTTATAGATATTATTTTTTTTAATTATCTGCTTATTGTGACGAGATTAACACAGGAGACGTGACCTGTGACTGACTCAATTCAAGGCATCTGGTATATATGAATTCCTGTTTGAGGGCCTGGCATTTGAGTGTTTACAGGAGATACAGAAAGCATGTTTTCCTTTAAAGAGATCACTTGATCAAACTGTCTTATTTTGACCTTTTTTCTTGAAATTCCTTGTGCATAACTAAATGCATAGCTAGAAAAGAATGTTAATTTTAAATTCCATTGCATAATTGTTTTAAATTGTCAGAACTAAGTCCTAACTGCAACTGTTGTTGTTGTAGTGTCAGCTTGTGACAGAGGCACTACAAGAAGGTAACAGGGAGCAAACAGAACTGGTAATTGGTGTGCAGCACTTATTACAGGCACTTCTGCAAATCAGAGGCAGCACAGTGGATGACTAAATATTGTCCTCTACAGGATATATATATATGCAGTTAAATGTAGATCTGTATAGTTAAACATATAAAAAATGCATATTTTTATGTACTTCATATGCATATTTTAAAAACATTTATTGATTTAGATGTGTATATGGGCAAGACCAAATGGAAGGTAGTTTTCATTTAAGCAGTGAACACTGCCAACATATGTCCTCCCTTAAAAGGAATTTGTGTGGGTTTTAGTGGGAGAAGAGAAGTAGAACATGCAGACTTATAAATTTGACATCACTGTAAGTGTTTGGTATTTTTCTGGGAAGGATGACTGAGGTAGATGGTGACCATTATTTGTGTTGTTTGGGTCTTTGTTGCCACAGTGATGGAGAATATAGACAGAACAGAATTCCCCCAATACAAATCCCCTTAATTAATAATTTGAAGTAATGTTGTTAATGTTTATAGAAGTCATAGAATAAATTACAATAGGGGTTTATGTAAGCTGATGCTTTAGTCTGTGTAGTCAGAGCACTGTTTTCCTACGTGAAGAAATTACTACACCATGATCAAGAACTGGATTATCCTAACACAATATAAAGCACCAAGGTATTCATCAAGGTGCACGTAAAGCCAAGGTGAAATAGATATTTGAGTAATTAGGCCTTTTTCCCACTTGAAAATGTTATTGTGGTAGTGAAAGAGTTTAAACACCTGAGGGCGTTTGGTTTTTCTTTTTTGAAGGGATTGCAGAGGAATGAGTTCCATGTGGAGGAAGGGAGTTGCTGTTAGAGCAATTGCTGTAACTCCGTGGTGGGGAAGCAGCTCCCAGTCAGTGATGCCACTCAGCAGTCACTGGGAGGCACTGGGGAGATACCACGGGGCTCCATTGCTTCCTCCTGTACTTGGGAATTTTGGTTAAGATCTACTAGACACTTCTGGGTTTTAAATGACATTTCTGCTGTAGGCTGAAGGTTGGCAGAGCTCTTGGAAGAACGGAAGGAGCAAGCGCTGATGGCCTTGGATGTAAAGCAAGGGTTTATGAAAAACCTGTGCAATACATTGCTATTAAATGAGATGTTTCTGGATTCTGGTTTATGGAAATGACTGAGATGTTCCATTCTGAGGCCTTTTTTCTTCATTTCACCCACTCTTATGCAATATATTCAACCTAAATTGAAATTCAAATGAGAAGTACTTTTGCCCTCTGAAAATAATGCCAACTTTAACAGATTTAATTTTCACTGAAACCAAGAGTTTTTGTATCTCTTACTTCAGCCTCTGATTTGGATACACTGATGCAGTTTATAATGGGTTTTAAACCTGTAACTGAAAAATACAACGGGCACCACTCAAGATTTTCTTTCAGCTGAAAGAGATACTTTGGTTTTGTTATTTGATAAAAACCAGTCTCTCAGCCATGGTTTTGTTTCTAGGTCATTATAGCTTTCCCTGTGATCCTCAGTGTCATTTTGCTATTTGTAATGTTAAAAACAGCTCTTTTGAAACAGGTACATGCTCAAATTGAAGAGGTTTTTTGTCCAATGTTTAGTTTGGAAATGAGCAGTTAGTTCTCTCTATTACAAAACATTCTCTGTTTAAATATTCAGCAGTAGAAAGAGAAGATGAAGAATTTGCAATTTGAAAAATTTTTTTGCCTATTTTTAAAAATGCCATCAATTTCAAATGACAATCCAAATTCTGTCTCATGTTTAGACACTGAACACAAAATCAAAGTCTGAGTGGAGTTGAAAGATCACAAGTTTTTTGTGTTCCTAATTTATATTATGTAATTCATGGGTTGTTCTATAAACTGCATTACTGCTAAAATAAGTAGTCAAAGAACAAAGAAGTTGCTATTGTTTCACCAATACTTACTCTAGAGGATTTTTATGGAAGGCCAAAATGGGTGATTTGAATGGGAAAGTATTAAGGTCCCACCTGTAAAGTCACCATTTCTTTTAATATAAATGTGGAATTAGGGTCCTTTGAAAGCAACAACAAAAGTAACTGAAAACAAAGCAGTTTTTATCTGTCAAAACAATTTTCAAAGCAGATACTGCCCAAATATAGGCTGTGTGTTTAATGTGTCAGTGTGGTGGTGGTTCATGAACTTCTGCTATTTCATAAGAGCTTAAAAAATTACCATGAGATTTGAAAGTGTGTGAGTCAATCTGAGGAGTCACTGTGGTGCTTTAGCAATGAAGGTAAGAACGTACGGGAGCCATTCGAGAGGAGTTACAAACTTACTTCATTTGGCAGGGAAGAGAGTCCTTAAAAGGCAGGTGGGTGAGCCCTGGGATAAGAGGCCTTGGTTCACATGGGACCTGCTCAGGACACCTTTAACATCTGGGTGTTGGTAGTGAGCAGGTGAATTCAGCACTGGAACGTGCTGACAGAGTTCCTGTTCCTTCCAGTACAGCCCTTGGGGATGCTGACCAGGTCCATCAAAGAACAGGCACTTTTCCCACACTGCAGTGCTCTGGAGCAATTGTGAGATGCCCCCGGGTGCCTGTGAAACTGTCTCAGAGTTCTGGACTTTTCCAACAGACATGTTGAGATGATGATTAGGTTTTCTTTGAAGCCTTATCACTAAAAATACAAGAACTATATTGTTGCACACTCAAGTAAACAGTAAAACCAAGTTATCAATTGAGTTTGAATTAATTTGAGACTGCTGAGAAAAGAAGATGTTGTTGGAATAGGAATATTTTTTCATTATGTGGGAGATAAATGTTATTCTTCTGCAGGAATTTAAGAAAAAATCCCTGAGCAAAATATCCAGATATTCTCAATATTCACAGTATAACTGAATCTGGAGCAGAACTATTTCCTTCTTCAAAGGCACCTTTTCTTTATCTTCATTTGTTATATCTGCCCTTACCCAACTATTCCATATTGTGTAAGATTTATTGACAATGGCAATATTTGGTTACATGGAAAATACACAGCATCATTTTCACCATTCATCTCTCCTGGTTTGTACAAGAATTTCCTCATTCTTATTTTTTCATAAATTCTATGATTCCTGCTTTTCTTACTAAAGATTTTGCATGTTACTGTTGAGGTTTTGATCAGACTTCTTAAAGGTCTTTTAAAATTTTCTTCTCTGTGTTAAGCTTGTATTGAACTAAGAGGTGAAATTGCACCAAAGATGAGGTGTAACTCCAAGTAGCTGAAGCATAAGCACATTGATCTGCTGAGGGGTGGCTACCCTTGGAAAGGGAAAGGAGTGGATAGCATGAACTCCTGCTAAACTCCTCTTTCTGAACAAGAGAAATGCACCTGAAGGCTTGAGCTGCTCCCACCCTGCTGCTGTTATGTGATCAGCTTTCACCTGAGCACTGGGCACTCTCAGTTTAGATAAAGCACCATGAACGGATAGGAGTGGAGAGACCTTCCTTCAGAAATACAATGTTTGAAGGAAAAGGTCTTCCTCTGGCTTCTTTGATTACACACTTCCTCATTAGAGCATGGAATTTTTTAAATTTCAAAATACTCTGAATCATTGGGAAGCCAGTTTTTGAATGTGTGAAGTGCACTGTACCCTTTCCATGAAACAATTTCTGCTGTTGCATATTGTTACACTGTTAGAATGTAATTCATCCATCCAAACAATTAAGTTTTCTCTTGGTACAAAAATTGTCTCAGTAAGTGTGTAAGATTCTGTTTTATTGATTGTGTCAGAGGTTATTGTGTGTTTAAGCAGTATGTGTTTGTATTCTGCTTGTCTGAGTTTTTATTTTCTGAATGTGTGGCATTTCTCAACAGTAATTTTGTTTCTTATGCACAGTAAGTGTTCAGCTGCAGGCAGCGAGGAAGTGAAGTTAATTTATGAAGGACCTTTTCCACAGTATTTTTTTCTTGTGTTCAGTAAAAATCACTGTAAAAGCAAATGTATTGGAACAGTCTGTAACTTGTTTTTAGGCGGAACATAATTTAAGCTGATAATTTTTATACAAATGATGTGCAGACAACTGATTTTTAGGCTGGGAGAGTGGCCTCAAATCATTCATGCTGCAAAGAGGTTTTTGCCTGTATTGTCAGCTCCTTACATGTCAAGAGGTTGCTGAAGCCTGGAGAGCTCTGGAGCCTGCAGTTGTGAGCAGATCTCGGCCTCCCTCTGTCCAAACCCTGCGGGCGGGATCGGGCACCTTCACACCCCGTGCTGGCACTGCCAGGGTGAAGGGTCAGTGCTCAGTGATTGTCTGGTGGAAACAGCCAAAGAGGAAAAGGTGTGGGGGTTTTTTCTAATTTCCACTTTTAGAAATTCTGTGTCTGAATATATAGAGATATTTTCAAATCTGATTCTATAGAAGTGAAGCATTTTGTCTGAATGGAGACGTCCTTTATAATGTCAGGTTGAAAGATTTAAAATACAAAGTAGAGGTGTGGAAAATGTGGGCAATGATAGCAGTTTTAGGCCAAAGGGAAGGGAAAATACACCTGCCAGAGTTCCTAGTTGACATGTAGAGACTCTTTAATATTATGTATAGTTTATTTTCTCTAAGTACAGGAAATTAAATGCAGACTCATCTGCTGTTCCCTCATGGCCAATGCCAGGTAATTAGAGGGGATCCATTTCCCTGAAATCTTCCAGGTTGACACTGGAGTTGATGACTCACTAAGATAAATGGGATGTGCTGCAGAGAATGGCAGATCAGAAGCTGTGGGAGGAAATACTCCTGGAACTGCTGGGAATAATGAGATGCATAACTAATGCGAAAAGGAAAATAATTAAATACTCGGGGCTTAGATATTTACAACAAGGAGCAGTCTAATACTGCCGGGAAAGGCGTGGAAATAATGCCTGGTTTTCCCAGTTACCTCTGCTAGATTAATGTCTCTGGAACCAGACCTAAGGTTGAGTGAGTGGGAAGGTTCCCTAACGTAACTTTCAAATGCCACCTTTTGTTTACTGGTGAAACTTAATGAGGGATGAGTGTGCCGGTCCGGCAAAGATGGAGCGTTTGTGCAGCAGCGTTCCGAGAGCGGGGGCAGGGAGAAGGAAGGGGGAACGGCACAGACCCCTCAGCAGCACTTTGTCTTGGGTATCAGCGAGCGCTGCTCCAGCAACTGCTGGATTTATTTTTAACCGCTTGACTCATTCTTTGTCAGATGATTGACCACCGCGATGCGTGTTGAAACACCAATGTGCAGGGGAGGCGAGCGCAGCTCCGGCTCGGGGGGAGTGTCTGCGGGGAGAGAGGCGGGCTCCGAGCGGCGCTTCACATGCTCGGTGCGCGGGGACAGCGCGCTGCGGCTCCGAGCGCGCACAGCGGGCTGAGCCGAGCTGAGCAGAGATAGGCTGAGCCGAGCTGAGCCGAGCCGAGCTGAGCCGAGTCGAGTCGGGCTGAGCCGGGCCGAGCCGAGCCAAGCCGAGCCGGGCCGAGCCGAGGCGTCAGGGCAGCGCCATGGGCGGGCGGCTGCTGCCGTAGGAATCGCGCCGGGCCCGTCGCTGCTCCGCTGCTCACCGCGGCCTGCGAATTTCGGTGCTGGATGTTGCCATTCTAAAGGATTCCCACCATGATCGATAGCTCCAAGAAACAGCAGCAGGGCTTTTCCGAGATCTTACCTGCAGGAGATCTTAAGCCGCTGAAGGAGAAGGAATGCCTTGAAGTGAGCAGCCAGAAAAGTCTCAAGGAAGGTCAGTCACTTGCTGGTTGGGGGACAGAGGATGCAGGAGTCCCGGGCACATTCCGTTCAAGTCTGATGGAGCGCTGCTGGTCAGGAAGAGGTTTTGTACATTAAATGAAGTATTGCTTTCCATCTGAAAAAAAAAAAACCACCTCTAAAAGCTGAATTTAAATTTGACATGAGACTAGTAAAATAACAATGATGATAGCTTGATAGGAATTGTAGTATGAAGAAAAATGAGCAATCAGGTAGTCTTGTCAGAGTATCTTTTAGTCCTGAATTATTGAAGGACTCTGAAACTGTCCTGTAAATATTGCACAAAGTGCTTCAAAATGTCACTATTGAAATAAATATAATGAAATAAACACCTGTAAATATGGCAGGTCAAAATAAAACCCCACAAACCTTTAGTATTAGACATATTGCTACTGCATTTTCAACAGTGCTTTTTTCAACTCTTTTTCTTTCTTTGGAATTCCCTTCTCCCCTCATACGTTAAATTAGATTTGATTCTGGTTTTTAGACATGTGCTTTTCAAACCACATTATATCTTTTTAAATTATTTGATTTTGAGTGGGCATTAAATTGATAAAATGCACAGGCATTAGTTTCTAAAAAAGCAGTAGCTGAGAAAATTTGGGACACCGTTTAAAGACAAATAGAAGTGTACGGGATTCATTTGAAGTAATCTTTGTTAGGCTGAGGCAGTCATGCTGCTGAGGCAGGGAAATTGTCCTGCTCCTGGCGGGCAGGATCCTTCCAGCTGGCCTGGGGGAAGGAAGAGCCCTCTGGAGCTGCCAGCCCTGCCCGGAGCCGTCTGACAGTGGCAGGAGTTAACACTCCAGGCTCAGCAGCTCCGGGCTCAGCTCCAGCTTCTCAGTCTATAGGACACAAACTGTATTTGTAGTAGACCAAATTCCTGCTTTCATTTCACAAGCACTCTGCCTTGGCTTTTCCTCCAGATATCTCTGGATTGTCTGGTGATTCACAGATTTCCCCCTTGGTGTGGTGGCAAGAGTTCTACGTGAGATCCTGCCCTTCTCAGAATTTAAATGCTGAGTTTGTTTGGGGGCTTTGTTCGTTTACTTTTTAAATTTGGACCTTAATATTGTTTAGAATGGCAAAAAGATAGCCCATATTCAGTATTAAATTCAGTACCTGACAGGTTAGTTTAAAAACCCCATTACTTAACTTTGTTAGAGCTAGAGAAAACAGCGATTTTTATGCAATGTACAGATAGCAGAGGTGTGTTATCGATTAGAGAGGTACTAAGAGGGTGAGTGCTGTTGCATGTGGCAGTGGCTGAGAGCAGAACAGTTCTGTGTCCTTTGTGGCAGGAAGGCAGTGACTGATAGGAAGGGCCAGCAGTGGCCTCCTGACTCAGAACAGGCCCAGTGACAGCCCCTGCTGCCTCTCTGGGCAGGGGGTCAGAGGGGAGGGCAGAGCTGTAGGAAACAAAACCTCTCAGGTAAGCTACCAAGAAATAAAGGGCAGAAAAAGATGACAAAGCCCAGTACAGGGGGGAGTGTAGGTGGGCTAATGAGTAACCACAGTGATGATTATCTTCAGGCCTCTTCAAGCATGTCAGATATGGAGAAAGTGGATGAAAGAATGTACATTACAGTAATGACAGCCTGTCAGAGTAGCAAAAAACCTGCAATTATGGGACACTGCCAGTCTAAATTCATGAATATTTTATAGCTTAAATTAGTGCATAAAAGATATAATTGTTTTCCATAATCACTATCTTTGTGTCCTTTTCTGTGTTTTAGTACCTGTTCTCCATTTTCACTTTCCCCAGTGAATATTGCATATCCTTTTATCTCTCCCAAGTTTGGCAATGTAATGATTAAAATAATGAACCTTTTCTTGAGGGTTTGATTGACTACAGGATCTCCTCTTCCAGCCTTTCCTCCTTCTAAAGCTTAGAAAAACAATAATTTTCTTTCTTGTGGTATATAGAATGAATTATTGAAAACACTCCAAATCTGCTTGATTTACATCTAGAGAGACTAAAACAGAGCTTCACATTTCTAGTTTAAAGTGTTATGAAATATGCAGTTCAGATATTTTACAGATTTTTAAAAATTCAGTTTCAGTTATTAGTTTAATCCTATGTAAATAATACTACAGGTAACATATTTTACTTTGTTAAAAACATAAATTGTAAGACAAGTTATTTTACAGAACAGTATCTTCTAAATTAACTTGTGCCATTCTCTCCTTTTTTTTGGCCCTCTTTTCTCCTTTCTTTTTCCTTAAAATGACATGGCTGGTTTTGCCACGTGAATTCTCAAATGTTTCTTCCTTACAATGCAAATATACTTACAAATATGATATATGAATTGTAAAACCTGCAAAAATTAAAAATGTAAATGTATTGGCAAACCCAGATGAAGTGTCTAGAGATCAGTAATTCAGAAGGTGCCTTTGTTTCATAAGCTATTTGCACAGGTTTGAGAAATCTAAAAAATCCTGATAGTACAGTGCTTATTTCAACAATGAGTACCTTAAGAGAACTGTGAGGTACAATTCTTTTTTTTACTTAGTATTTCTTTGTCAGGAGAGAGATTTTTGATGGAAACAAAAACCCCAACAGTGTCTTCAGCAAATTAATATTTAAGGCCAAAAACCCCAACAGTGTCTTCAGCAAATTAATATTTAAGGCCATTGGCAGTTAGATTGCAAAGCTGAATTTTTTGGTTTGCTTAGGCTGTTGATACACATTATAGCATCCTGTAGCATGGGTGGAAATCATCTTAATCATCCTACTTAATTGTAAACAGCTCGGATACTATTGTTGCATATTGCCTTTTTTGTGGAAATGGTTCTTACTTTTATCTATCTGATCAAGATTACCTTTTATATGAGCAAGGAACAAAGATATTTTCTGACTCTGAGGTCAGCCACACACTGCTAACTAAACAGCTTTTTCAGAAATTCCTGTGCCACTGACTGTACCTCCTGCAGCATCTTGTAGCACTCACAAGTAAACAACCAAAACACTTGGAAAATTCAGGTGAAAAGCCTTAAATGTGCGTACAGTTACTGAGGAATATTCTGTGTCATCAAACAGTGCATGTATTAGGAACTGGGAATAGATTTGGACTGCAGATTGAAGGGTTTCTAACAGCACTGGAGAGATTTGAGGAAATCTTGTTTTATACCCTAAACTGTTTCAATATAAAGATGTTTCAATACACAGCTGTGTGACCATGCAGAACTCTTGAAGATACAGTATTAAATTGGTGAAACAGATCAGTCTGGTGCTTAGGTGGGATTTAAAAGGAGGTTGGATCCCAGTTTGTTTGTACCATATTTTTCATATGATAATCTGAGTTTCAAAGGTAGCAGTTGCCTGCAGGCTACCTTAAATTAAAAAAAACTAGCCAGGAAGGAAATTTTATTTCCACCTTGAAACATAGTTTCTTTCCGGGATTTGTTTTGCATTTTAAATGTACTGGATTGTGAGGAACTGGAGACTGGCAAGTGCTGGAAACAGGATACAGGGTGGAATGAGTGGATTTCTCAGGTGTGCACTGGAATTGTCTTCACACTGCCTGAGTAACAGATTACCAGGTGTAGTCAGGAAGGATTTCTTCCCCTCATCCCTTGCAATCAAATCCATGTTGCATGAGAATTGTTTATTCAACAGACTTCCTGCTATTGCTGGCATGTTGAGTATTGATGATATTGTTCATCTCTTCTGCTCTCCTGCCTAGCATGATAAAGATTCTGCTCTTGGTTTGTTGGGGTTGGTTGGTTGGGTTGGGAGCTTTTATAAATAAAAAGCTCTAAATTTTGTTATCTGGTGTTTAGAGTGTTTCTATGACCCCTTATCAGTGGTAGTCCATCAGGTATTTTTCTTGAGACACAGATAATGAGAAAAATACTGACAAAAAAGTGTTATTCCTTAGTTAATAAAGGGAGCACTGGAAGTTCTCTGTACTGATCCTGCAGGGCTATGCTAAACTCTGCCATAAATGTCTCTTCAATGTCCATGGGATAATTGTGTGTCATAAAAGTAAATCAGCACTTACTCTGGAATTTTCTTCTTCAGTGTAGCACCTAAATGAATAACAAATATATTGTAATATTATTCTAATAAACACATGCTTAACTACTTCAATAAACCAAGACTACAATGTACTAGTTTCATTTTGTATGTAATCTGTATACAATTAGAAGATGATGGTGGCTAACCAAGAGTTTTTAAAAAACTTGCTATGACAACTGTAAGATTTCTTGGAGTTTTTATAAAAGTTTAGGATTCAAATTGCTGCTGCCAAGAGCCAGGTGTATTCCCATCCAGCCCTACCCTGCTTGCTGCCAGCTTCTTTCTTGTGTTGGCATTAGGAGTTACTCAGCCCAAAGTGAGCGAGATCAGTGATATTGCCAAAGAGCATTTACTGCATGGTGCTGCCAGGCAGAGCACGCAGCTGACAGGAGGCACCTCTGCCAGGTGAAAGCAGCAGAAGCTGCTGGGGTTGGAGGGAGGCACAGACCATGGCTTGGCATTGGTAATCCTGTGTTAGATCACATGAGTTATGAAACCACGCTCAGAGCACTGCCTGCCTTGCTGCTCTGCTGGGGGATTCTTCTCCCCTGTAGCATCCAACCCAGCCCGTGTGAGCCTCAGCCCCCGGGCAGGGTCCTCCCTGTGCAGCAGCTCCCCCATCCCTGTGATCAGCTGGACTCACCCCCTGAGCTCTGCAGGGTCTGCAGCTGCCTTCAGCAGAGCCCCTCAGTAGCACTGCTCACATCCTGCTGCAGTCACTGGCAATGCACCTTCCCCTGCCCTGAGCTCATGTGTGGTGTCCTGAGCTGGAGAATCTGCTTGGGTGTGCATTTTGTTTGCTGTGCCTAGGAATAGCATGGGCAGTGGAGGGGGCTTGGCTGGGAGTCATCTGTCATCATTCAATGTAATACACTCCAAATAATCACAAAGGAAGTTGTAATAGATGTAGAATTTAAACTCAAGTTTCATGAGTCCTTTGACAGTACACTTTTTGGCTAATAGTAGTATTTGAGGAAATGCAGATTATTATTAAAAAAATCAGAGGTCTGCAATAAGCAGAGTAGTACTTGCAGATCTAGAAAATGTTATAGTTAATATATTTAAGTTATGCAATTTTACAGAAAATGGAAATATAAGCTTTAGTTTATTGAGATTTCTCACCCAAGATGGTCATGATTTTTCTCATTTTAAAGATGTAAACAGCATCATGAAAAGTATAGATTTTGCTTTTTACATATTTGTGCACACACACACACACACACACATATATATATATATATATATTCATCCCAGCAGACATCCCAGTAATTTGTTTGGAGGCTTGTGTATGTTCTGGCTTGTTTCTAAGCAACATGTTCCATAGCAATAGGATACAATACAGATTGTCCTATATCCTGGTCATTTAAACCTCTCAGCTAATGACATTATTATAGTTCATATGTTTGTTTGAAATGTTGAGTTTACATGAAGCTCTTTTTGCCATCTAGGTTTTCGTTTTCTGCTTTCAGTGGATGCTGTTACTGCTGGCAGCACTTACCTGAGCATCAGCACTGGCTACAGAGGAAAGCTTTAAATCACAGTGGTGTCATTTAGGAGATCTGGAGGTCCTGCAGGGCTTCCCTCCAGAATTCTGGGAGATTATCTGCAATGGCCTCAGTAGTCTCCTCTCACATACTTTACACTTACACAGTACATTTCTAAGCTGAAATGGAAGTATGACTGAATAATTGCTTGAAATGAATATGCAAAAGAGCTGCTTCAACTTTTTAAAATTATTTTGGATATAGTCTTAGAGGCTTAGCAGAAAAATTGTTTATACAATAAAAAGAAAAAAGAACATTAAAATTATAAAACAAGTAAGGGATTTTTTTTAACAAAAGCTAATTAAACTCAGTAAAATAGTTCCTTTTTTAAATTATATCCTGACATATATGGAAGTTTTAATAGCATTCACCCATGATTAGGTGATGTCTGATATTTTTTACAAGATAAATTGATGATTCATTATTTTTGTTTTAAAACTGAGAATATTTAACATGCTGTATTACCATCTTCATGCTGATAGGGAATGAGTTAATATATTTTATCTTTAAATTCTATACAACTTTCTTAGAATAGTTTCCAGCAAATTACAGGTAACTATTTTCATGGTTCTCCCTCCTCTCCTTCTTTGACATGCCATATAAATGAGGTGAACATTATATTAACAAATTTCTGACTTTGGACTGGAATGTGTAATGCCACCATATTCCATAACCTTCCTGAATTATGTACCTTGCATGTCACCTACCCTTTCTTTTACTTACTATACAAAATATACTTTCTACTATATTTTTATTTGCAGAACAAATATTAGTGGGGAAAATTAACCATTTTTTTAATAAATAGGGTACAATACCTCATCGTAGAGTTGAGGGAGAAACAATCTCAATTCAGGAGAAAGCAAAACCTATCTTTGGAAGATTAACCTAGCATAAAGTTACAGTGTCTAGAAAATACAAACTTGGATGTGAGCAGATGGGTTTGGGGTGCTGGGAGCACTCGGTGCCAGGTCCTGCAGTTCTGTGACTGCTGCCCTGTGAGGCTGGGACACTTCGGGACACTGCTGATGGGATCACTGCCTGAGTTCCCCTGCACCTGGTGGAATTCTCTGCTGGTGGCACACTGGGTTAAGGGTACAGCTACTCCTGCCCCAGGGGACAGTGCTGTGTCCATGGCAGTGCCCAGACCCTCTGTGCTCTGTCCCAGGGGACAGTGCTGTGTCCATGGCAGTGCCCGGACCCTCTGTGCTCTGTGCCTCGGCCGAGGGGCAGCGGCTGCAGAGGAGCTGGAGCAGCTGGCAGAGAGAAATGGAGCCTTTCAGTGTAACAGCTTTTCGTTTGAAGGAAACAGCCGTGTTTCCAGCACTGTCTGTTTCCATGGCAGCCAGCCTAGCAGCCTCTGCTGGAGTTTCTGCTGCTCTTGGAAATTTCCAAGGGGATGTGCAGGAATGTTGGACATTACATTTTCTCATTTTTACTTGGAGTTTTAAGGGTTTAAATAGGTAATATCCACTGGATTTTAACTTTGAGAGAGTAATGAGATGATTACATACAGAACATTAAAAAAATCTCGATGCATTGTTTTTCTTCTTGCTGCCATTTGAAAGGACTGTGTGGTGTCTCCATTGTCCATGGTGAAGTGTTTGTTTCAGCTGTGTAACTGGGAAATGGCAACAACTATTTGCTGTTTCATAGTGCTTTCTATAAAAAGATTAAAATTTGTTCTTAAATTAATAGTCTATGTAATGAACTGTGTTAGTTGTGGAATTATTAGTGCTGGAACTGTGCACAGTGTGTGTTCTGGTTTTTGTCAAGGCAAGAAGCAGTGCTGAAAGCTTGTCAATCAGTGTAGATAGCATTGTTCCTGCAGGACAACTATCAATTTATTTTTGGCCTCTTTACATTCCAGTGCTTGTGATTATGTAGTACTGCTTTAAGTCTGTTCTTCTCTGGAATACACGTTACAGATCCAAGCAGGAATCACTTGCTCAGCTCTGATAGAGGCTGTTTGTTGTAGGTGATTTAATAATACACTTCATTTCACTCCTGCCACTCACAGGCAGTAGGAAGGGTGCAGAGCTGTGTTTGCTGCCGTTCCAAGGGCTCATACAGACCGTGCTGTGTCTCCCCAGGGCTCTGTCCGTGGCACTGCTGCTCTCACCCGAGGCTGAGGAGCTGCAGGTTCTGGTTCCCCTCAGTCTCTGCCCTTTGGGGCACAGTGAGCCTGAGCAGGACTGAGTGTGAGAGCAGGGCACTGGCTTTGTAAAAGTTACTGCTTTGCAGAAATACACTTGCACATAACTAAGTGCACTGGTTAAGAGCTGAGCTCCCCTTTCTGCTGCAGCCTGTCCATTCCCCGGCCCGGAGAGGTGTTCATTCCCTGCAGTGCTAACGCTGGAAGGAGCTGGAGGAGTGGGAGCAGCAGCCTCTGGCACTCAGCTTTTGTGCTGGCGAGAAGCTCTACCTCCAGTGCAGTCACAAGACTCCTGCTGACTCTGAGAGTCAGATAACCAGATGTTCTTACTCTGAGGAGGGATTATGCTTTTTTGTTTTGTCAGTAAATATTAAATAAGCTATCCAAGCTTTAATGATCATTTTATTGACTTAAGAAAACACATGGAAATTTTGGAATCTCTCCACCTGGTGTTCAAGTGTTAAAATGGTATTCTCACTTGAAAACAAAAAAGACTATCCTCCCTTTCCCCTCAGCCAGGAATCTGACTGACCTCTCCGTGCATGGCTTCTATTCGGAAGCAGTTCACAGACAATTTTTAGACTCGCAGTGGTGTGAAGGAGGATTCCTCCCAGATAATGTGAAGTGCAAAATATTTGTACTGTCTTTTAGCAACTACATTTGCTCAGTGGTGTTAACATTGCCCTTCTTTTGCACATGTACTTTCAACAGGAGGAGCAGTATTAACAACATTAATGGTTTATCAACATATGTAAATATTTGTTAATTTTGTGCCTTCATTTTGGAGACCACTTATGAGTTTAGATATTATGTAGGTAAGTGCCTGATTTTAAAAGTGTAAAAGTGAAACTATCTGGCAGCAAGCTGAATGGATTTACCCTGATAAGAGCCATCTGTAAAACACAATGTTTGAGTAAATACTATTCCAAGGGGAACTTTGCTTTGTAGTACCTCCACCTCCTGTCTTTCAGATTCTCCCTACCTCACTTTCTATCATGGGAATTCTTGTTTGAAAATAGTTCTTTCAAATAAAGGGGAGGGGGGAAAACAAAAGAAGGAAAAAAATCCAGACCCTGACCCACACTAGAGCAAGTGGTAAAATATAAATATATAAATATGTATATATGTATGTGGGTAATGCTTCAGTGTTTTTTAGAACTTTTTTTAGTTTTAATTTTTTTAGGCTATTTCCTCTTATCTCATCCAGCTTTACTAGATTTACCAGTTTGTGTGTTACTGTTCTAGAAAACTCTTAACTCTATGGATTTCCATCTATATGATAAACAAAGTCTGTATTAGTTTTAATTACATTAGATTTAAACCAACCTGCATTATATTGTCAATAGTTTCTCACTGAAATAAATGAGCAATTCTTTGCCATAAGTGCAATTCTCAGATGGCTCATCCTTGTCTCTGAAGATAATTTCATTTTGTTTTCCTTACTGAAAACGTGTGATTTAGTTTCCATGACTCCCATTCTCCTGTCGGGCTGGCTGTTCTTTGAGCTGCTTCTTGTGAGTCTCCATTTCCTTCTGAGCTTTTCAGAGCTCCCTCCTGCTCCCCTCCTGCACATCCCCCTCGGGGTCCCCTCCAGTCTGGAGGGACCCTTCTCTGTACCTGCAGGGACGGTGCAGGGGTCCCTCCTGACTGTGGTGGGACCACCTGTGGCTCACACCCTGACCCAGGTGTGCTCCCACTCTGTGAAATTATGCAGCTCACAGACAGGTTAGAAACAGCTCTGCTTTTTACTCTCTGTCACTGTAGGGGCTGAAAGTATTTTAGATCCCCTAGATCCTTTTATTTCTTTTACAGAGATAGCAACATTGTTTTTTTTCCTGATGGCTTTACTTTGGAATAGCAAAACCTTTTTAGCTTTCCAACTTTAAAAAATAATATACTTAGGGTTTTTATTCACAATTGCTTTCTATTTGAAAATTTTCTTTTCCTTAGTAACACATTCAAGTGCTCAATATTTATCTTTTTAGAAAGTAGATATGAAACACTTTTTCAACCATAGTTTTGGAGTTGATTGCAAAAGCAAACATCTGGTTTTCATCCAGCTTGGTTTCTGTTTAACTTCCCTGCTCTGGTCAAGGCAAAATCTTCAATTATTATCTTATACCATCTTCCTCACTGTGAGTCATCTCTTCTTTAGCATTCCTCTGCAGTGCTTCCCTATTAGTCATGCTACAGGCTGCCCTTTCCTTATTATGTAATATATAAGTTCATGGTATTTATTTAGTAAGCGAATAACTACATTTTCTGTATCTTCTGTATCTCTCATTTTCTGTTTTCTCAGTGTTTTTATGACTTGTCCAGGTGCAATAATCCTCCCTTACTGCTTTGTAATGCCCAGTGTAGATGAACAGATGATGGGCAGACAAGTAATGTTATGAGAGACAGGAATGGTTTTTTACATGTTTTTCTTAAAAAATGCTAGAGCTTTACACGTGAGCACATAGGGTTTGTGTGCAGGTGCATTCTTACTGTTCTTCTCTCCCTTTTGCTCTATCCACTGCATATTCTCTTGTTGCACTGTATGTTGTTTAGGATATGGCTCAGTTTAAATTTTTCTGCAAAGCCTAAGCCAAATATCTGACCATAATTGAAGCCATAAATCATAGATACATTCCTAAACTACGTAGCAGAGCTTCCCATCATTTATATCTAGAAATAATATTCAGTATAATATAGTCAGTAATAATGTTCTTTCCCACTTCTGCTTACTAATATTGAAAGCACAACCCTAGCAATGCTTAGGTAGTTACAGCTGAACCAGCTATACCTACTAAATGGGCTTTATGAGAAAGCTTAGTGAAGACGAAAGGCTGAATAAAAAACATGTTAGAAATCTGGAATATCACCATAAATGCCTTATTTCTTAACAGATTACCTGCCTGTGATTTGTTGGTATTTGAGTCACAGCAGTACTAATGTTCCTGCACCTGCTGTGATATTGCCAGCATTCACTTTTTGACCCACTGTGTTTCAGGTAATGGATCTGAGAAAGAAATACTAATTATGGTTTACTTACTTTACTTATTGATGTATATCAGCTCTACTGTGGACATCACTGATGTTGGAGCAGATCATTTTACTTGAAGACCTTGAGCCTGAAATAAAGAGGCACGTGTTTAAAACTGGCCTAGGTAAAGATTTGGTAGGCACATCTGTCATTTGCTCTGTGTTCCAAGCAAGCCAGATGTGTGTGGTGTGAATTTGGACCAGACAGAGCTGTTAGCATGGATGAGATTCCTGCCCAGAGCAGGACATGATTTTCTAGCCTTGTCAGTCTCGTAGTGATGTAAAAGAAAGCATAGTTTAAGCAAAGAACAGAAGAAAGATGAGTTTTAATCTAATCAGGATGAAAAACATTGGAATATGGTAGTTTTCCCATCCTTATAGATTGCTTGTAAATTGTCTTTCACATTGTTTGGATGGGAAAACTTATTTAAGATTTTTTAAAAGGATTGTACATAGAGTTTGAAGGCTGACTCTGGGCTTTCTTACCTCACTAATTGTAAACAAGGAACCCCAAACTAAGAATGTCAGCTTTCTTTTGCTTTCCTGTAAATACCATTGCAGTCAGTGAGTTTCTTCATGATTTGGGCTTGTGATGTACCCCAGGCTTAGAAGCTTAACATCACAACATTTTACTGTGAGCTTGAAGTGCTTTTCCCTTGAAATGATTTTTTTTAGTGCACATTTGTCTAGTAAAACTGGTGCAGTATTGCAGGCAGTACAAGTTTGCACTGCTGGTGAGAGGTACCTTATGAAGAGGTCATGGCTTACCTGGAGCCACAGGAAATTAAGGAACACAAAAAGAAACTGTTATAAAGTTATTTTTCTGCTAACTTCTCACAGTTAATATTACTTGGAAAATACAATGCCCTGCTCAAAGCAGGTATTTTCAAGTTGCCAGAGGAGCTCAATACCCTTTGAATGTCAGTTTACATTTTGGTGTTATTCCTTTGCATTCTTGCATCTCTGTCCTTTGTGATTCTTGTGTCACAATACTGTAAAGTCTGAGCAGACCTGCTGTGCCACAGCCCTTAAATGTTTGTATTTGAACTCTCAATGTTTGTGTGACACAAGAAAATAATGTCCTTGTTTTCAGGACTTGCTATTCCCAGTCTTAATGCTTTAGCCAGAGGAATATCCTTCCTGTACTGCAGAACAGGAAATAAGCTGGTTCCTTTTAAATTCTGGAAACAATGAACTTTGTCCTTAGCTTAATTTTTTAGAAATTACATTCATTTTGATGTTTTGGACAATGCATTAGCTTGTTTTGCTTCCTTGTGAAATACAATAGGAACAGCATACCATAGTCATACACCCACAATAACTCTCAAGTCTAAATTTCAGCATGTAAATATTACATCTTTAATGTATTTTGTCTCTTGACTGTCCCTTGTTCAGAAGATGAAATTTCACTTTGGGGTAGTAGCTGTATGTGTCGAAGAGATAATGAAGCACTATGATAAATTGATACAGAAACAAGGGGAAGGGAGGAGTAGAAAAAAGAAACCATTTTTTTTTCCCCTTTTTTCCCCCCCTGGCAACAAAAAGCCATAATCTTTGAAAGTATAAAACTTTTATGTCTACATCTTCCCCCAGGTTTTGTGGTTTCTGGTGTAGTATTTAATATATGTCACATTGGTTACTCACACAGGAACGATGAGAAACTTCTTATTAAATGTAATGAAATCTAAGAAGTTCCCTCTGAAGCTTTATAAACTGTTTTTTCCACATTTGACAGTATTGGATTTCTTTTGTCCTTTAAATAATTATGGTAACACATATCTCAATCAAAAAACAACATTTTCTAATGTTCAGAGAGAGCATGTGTGTTCCTGATTGTAACACCTTTTTGTTGTTTTTAAATAAGGCAGATGAAATTCCACTTCTCTTCAGTTTCTTGTGTTTCAGCAGGATGTATTTAAATGTACAATCAGGCTTTATATTAAAAAAAACCTTTCAGGAGAAACAATTAACAAGACACATAGATCTTCTAAAATGCTCTGCAAACATCATTTCTATTTCAGCACAGCTGAAGTCGTGTAAGATTGCTCAGGGCATGCAGTAAGGCTCTGGAATCATGAGGAGCTCCAGTTCATGGTTTAAACTCTTTTTGCCTCACTGTTTCCTTGATGTAGGCTCAGCTCTCCTCATGAGGCCTGGCTGATAGGAAAAGTGAATGCATGTGGGAAATACAGCCTTGGCATCAGATGGGATTGAGAAGAGCAAGCTGCAGTGAGAATGGGGATGAAGTGGTCCCGGGGAGCTGTGTTAACAGCAGCTGTTCCTGGGATGGCTCCTGGGGGGTTATTGTCTGAGTACACAGCAAAAAGTATTCCTGAGGTTGCAGTACTTGGGATCATTGGGATGGGGGTTCTGCACCCCGTGAGCAGACTGTGCTTACCCAGCAATGATGTTTTCTTTTGGCAGTGCTTCAGCTGAGGCTGCAACAGAGACGGACACGAGAGCAGCTGGTGGACCAGGGCATCATGCCACGTAAGACTGACTTCCAGTAATCTGTATTTCTGTAGTGTTGATTATGGATTGAACATAGAAAATAATGAAGATAAGCATTTCTGTGAGATCATTAAAAATAACTTCAGCATTTGAAAAGACTTTTGGGATCCTTTTGATAACCTAAGTGAGCATAGTAAATTCAACATGTTTCAGTTAAAATAGCCATTGTGATGAAAATGCAAGGATTTGTACACATAGTCAGATTCTGGCTTTATTTTCTCTATTATGACTAATTTACTAAATAAACTGAATTATTTAAATGAGTGGACATTGGTAACAAAACCAGCAGTTTTTAAAGAGTAGAATGACAAAGGTTGCCAAACAAATGAGCAGAAAACAAGGAGAATCTCTTAGTGGACAGCACTGAGATGGAACACTCTACAATATATGTTATTTCTAGGTGAAGAGTGGATTTTTTACTCTTTTTGATTATTTAGCAGCTAACCACCATTTTGTTTTCTAGAATGAACATTTAAGGCATCTACAGTTTTCTATTATATTTCTCTAAATCAACACATAGTTCTTAAGAGAAGGTCCAGTTCTCTCTAATAACAGCAAGTAATGAGGTATGGGCAGCCAGAAAATTTGGTGGAATAAGTGAAATTAAATTGGCATTTTGGCATTCTAAAACTTAGCTCATAAAATTTCCACTGTGGGACAGTTTTGATAAATGAACAAACACCTTTGCAGATAGCAAAAAAGTTAACCATTACATGGTAATAAAAAATAAAATTAAAATCAAATATTCCAGGTATTCTATATAGGAGTATTGCTCATCTCTGCTAAATATAGGTGGATACAGCCAGCACGATTTCATCCTGGTCAGATGCAGACACAACTCTGAGGTGGTGTTAAACACCCATACACACATTCTGGTTAGCATATTTCTTTCAAAAATCACTTCCTGTCAGTTTAACTCTTTGTCTCCCTTCACAGCTTTGAAAAGTCCAGCTGCATTCCATGAGCAGATAAAGAGCCTGGAGCGAGCAAGGGTAAAACACTTTGTGTCAACTTGTGATTAACATCTGCAAATGGACAGTCAGTTTTTGTGGTACTAAATTCTCTGAGTACATGGAAAAATTCTTACCATTACAGTAATAACGTGTGCTTGTATTTTGGGGGAATTCAGTAAAATAAAATATGTGTGTCAAATCTGAAAGGAACTTCTCTGAGCCTTCACAGATCAGTGTAGGGAATTAAACTTATGGGGGGTTAACACATAGCTACCTCCAGTTAAGGATTGGATACTTGGGGAAATTACGCTTGTGCAGATTTTTATAGCAGATCTATACTATTGTGATTATGTGGTGGTGTGGAATCAAATCCAGAAACATTCCCATCTTGTCTAGGGGAGCTGGAAATCCATCAGTCCTGCTTAACTGCTAGGAAAACAGAACAGAGCAAGAGGAACCCCTCTACTGCCTGTGTTCTGACAGTGCTGCTCACCCATCTGAACAAAACTGCAGCCATTCATTGGCTGCAAGCAGGTGATTTGTCAAACTGCTTTGAGTTTTAAAGTGAACAGTAGCTGATGGTGTTTTCTCCTTTCTTTCAAGACTGAAAATTTCTTGAAGCACAAGATCCGGAGCCGGCCGGACCGCTCGGAGCTGGTCAGAATGCACATCCTGGAGGGTACGTGCCAGCTCTGGCTCTCACAGCTGCTCTCAGCAGGAGCTTGGTTGTGCTCTCAGTTGTCTCACTGAATTACACTGTGATGGGAAATATTTCTGAAGGTGGATTTGCTCTATTTCTCTACTTCTGCAGTGTCTGTGGTAGTCTGTGTAGTAATAGATAAATCTATGGCAGTGCAGGTATTCTTGCAGTGTCCTTGTTTGGTACTGCATATTGTTCTTAATCTGTAATGGTGATTATATCATGGGGGGTGTCTGTGGAGTGTTTCTACTGCTTCAGTTTCTACTCATGCCCTAAAATGACCCCACAGCCTTGTGCTCTCCTCTGGCCCTGAATAACCTTTAATAAATGTGACTGTTACCCTGCTATCTGTTATACTTGACTGCGTTTGATATAAGTGGAATGGTTATTGCAAAGACAAAATGATGTTGTTTGTCATGCCATTGGGGAACAATTGGAACAGAATATTTAAATCAATGTATCCTTTTAGAGACCTTTGCAGAGCCTTCACTACAGGCCACTCAGATGAAATTGAAGAGAGCTCGGTTGGCAGATGATCTGAATGAGAAGATTGCTCAGAGACCTGGCCCTATGGAACTGGTAGAAAAAAATATTCTTCCTGTAGACTCCAGCGTTAAAGAAGCAATTATAGGCAAGTAGAAGTTCCACAGCTTCTGTTTGTGATCTCCGTGGCATTGTGGAAAATAAATAATTTAACTCCTGAGGGTAAAGTTCAGTAGAAGATAACACATGCTAAGTTTATTACTGACTTACTCTTTCAGCTTCTGAGACCTAAAATTTGTTATCATTTAAATAAAGTAATCCTATTTTTATATGAAACTTTGAAAATACTTGTTTTTTAATAAAAACCATTACAAAGTAATTGAAAATCTATGGCCATTCCTCAGACTGTTGTAGGTGTCTGTGTGCACTCCACATCTGTTGAACTTACCTTTCAATCTCTTACTAAAACCACTTCTGCTCTACACTTGGTTTTATTGATTCCCTGAATATGATTTAATATGGCTCTCATATTAAAAACACAGTAAATACTTAAGTACCCTATATTTAGACTGCTGAAAACTGATCATTTTCCAGCAATTAGCTAATTCTGCCATGAATGTCTAAACTCAATTTGTGCAATTAAAAAAAACCCCATTGTTTCTTTCTATGTAAACATTTTAGCAGTTGGACAAGAGAATTACCCTCAAGCTTTGGATGATTTCTCATTTGATGAAGACAGCAGTGATGCTTTATCACCAGATCAGCCAGCCAGCCAAGAATCCCAGGGTTCAGCAGCTTCCCCTGGTGAGCCAAAAACGAGTGACTCGCCCTCACCTATAACCCAAAATGCTGCTACATCAACACAGGTACAGCTTTTAATATTAAAATCTCCACAGTATGGTTTTTGGTTTGGCACTGTAGAAACAGGGCATGGCTCCACGTGGAATGAATACATCTGCTGCTACAGAGGGATATCTGGGACTCTCTTTTCTGCTTGGGAGTGCATAGAGTACAGCTCTGGCTTAGCTGGTGGCTGTGGTGAAATTCCCATAGGCTGCAGTGCAGCCATAAATTCCCTGAAATTCATTATGACCCACAGAAGACCTGCAGCTTTCCCAGAAGTTGTTTAAAAGGTCATGCCCTTACTCCAGCTGTTATTGATTACTTAATGTCTGTCTTCCTTCTGGGCAAGGTCTTGAACTCATTTCAAATTAAACTTAGCTGAAACAACAGTTGACGTCAGTTTCATTATCTTCAGAAAAGACCATTGAAAAAAGGTTTCCCACATAATTTAAATATTCTTTCCTAGAGTTTTAATATACTGTCTAAGGAACTTACTATTTAAAGAATCAAAAGTAACATTTACGCTGATTTTTCTATGAAGTTAGTAGTATTTTCTCAAGGTACTTAAAAAAGAAAGGAAAGTAACTGTGTCATGGCAGATAAAATGTTATCTTTACAGCAGATCATTTAAATGTGTGAGGATTTAGAGAGCTGTGGATTTGCTCCTTACTGCAGAAAATAATGTGAAAGTCAGCTGTTAAATAAGTAAAAAAGAGATAGTTCTTGTTAATGCTCCAAACACTATATTGTCTTTGTGACCATGGACACTTGACAGCTGAGTGATTCAGGATCTGGTATTACTCTCCTTGGTTTTCTTAGCACAGTAGATAGAAAAAGTATTGCAAATTTCATATTCAGAAACAATGCTGGATACAAAGTACAGCACATCCATTTTATTTCTTTGTTCCCTAACATACAGATTAAGATGTGAGTTGGGTTTCAAGTTGATAGAACATAATTTGTGTTGAATAAATTGAAAACAAACCACATGAAATTAGATTACTGAGTAAGGAATTAGGTTTCTAATGGAGAGTTAAATAAAAATACTCAAAGCAATACATGCCAAAAGCTTTCCAAGTAGGAAGCATAAGAAAGATCTGTGATTGCAGAAACAAAAACTAAGGCACTTGAACTTGATTGAAAAAGTGCTTCAGATAGAACTTCAAGCCTTTGCTTGTGGATTTCATATTATATTACAGCCACTTCTGGGCACACTTCTAAAATGAGAACCTGCTTTTCTGCAGAATAAAACAGATGCTCACCTTGTTGTTTCTTTTGAATTAAAGAATAACAGCACAGCAGGTCTCTACAGGGGGCGTGTCTGGGAATGGCTCCTTTATTCTTTTAATTTCCTCTTAAATTTTAAATTTTATTACAACAAAAAAATACAAAGAATGTTTTGAGTAAAGCGGAGTGCAGCCACAGTTCTTTTCAAGGCTTCCTCCTCCGCACATTTCCAGACTTCAGAGGATGTAAAATCATTTTGAGAACCTTCAGCTCTTGCTGACTGATGACCTAAAACTTGCTTTAACCCAGCATACTTGCATCTGGTAAGGATTAGGCATTTTAGTCATACTCTAAACAGTGTTGGTATTGGGTAGTCACAATTCAGAAGATATTAATCAGTTATCTTCAAAACAGCTGAAGAATTTTGCTTGATGGCACAGAATGACTGTTTTATTAATACATTCTCTGTAGCTTGTTGACCTGTTGATCCTTGTTGGCATCTAGCAGGAAAGGTGCAGAAGTCATATAATTTGGGAATAGGGATCTGTTCAAATTAAATAATTACTAGTTCATGAAATAATCAAGAAATCAAGACCTTAAATTAATTAAATTTAATTTTTTGAATTTTAAAATATATAAAGTAAATGATGTGCATGGTTCATTGTCTCATCTAACACTTGCAGGTAAAATTGGGAAGTCTGTAAAAAGCTTTGTGTGTAGGTTAGACTAGTGTAAGGAAAAATAATTTACTCTCTGACAAGAGGAAAATGTTTAACACCATGATTTTCACACAATGTGAAGAGAGGTAATTTGGGGTTTTGGTGGTGTTGTTTTTTTTTTTTTTCCATGGTTTTGTTTGGGATTTTTTAAAAAATTACTAACTTTACCCTTTTGAAGAGTTCTGCTGCTGTCATCATGGATTTGTTTTTGTAGCCTATAATGGGTTACTAAATAGTGTTTGAAGTCAAGTTGTTTGGGTTCAAGAAGGACCAGAATAGTACAAGGCTGTTCAATGAATAAGTGAAGTAACAAACATTTAAAATGGTGTTTACCTAAGAAATAGTGAAAATCATGAAGTCATTTTGATTCCTCTGTGCCTTATGGTAATATGGTACTTGACACTTTGAGTCTAAGACAAACTAAGTGCTTTTTAAAGTTTTACTGCTGTAACTGGAGTAAGCCTTTTAGACTGGATAGGAACAGGGATGCAGTGTGTTGGAATACAGCATCCAGAACCTTTTTTTAAAGGCTGCGTCCCTCTAGCATCCCCTCCCAATTCTTGTGCAAGTCCAGCAAATAACAGACACTGTGCAGACATCAGATGCATTCCAGAGCAAACACTCTGAAACTTGGGTATAAAAATAGAGGCATTTGTGTCTTTAGCCTGCCCCCCTAAACTGGCCAGCACAGTGCAGGTGTTTCAGGGACTAGGGAGGGGATGCTAAATCTGCTGTTTAGTGCAGCAATCCTCAGGAGCTGTTCCTCTGGGTGCCTGCAAGGCAGGGGGATCAAACCCCCACTGTTCAGCTTTGCTGGGCTATGGGAAGGCAGCTGATGGTTGGGAACACAGTGGGATGTCTAAATGAAACACAAAGATAAAATGAAAATTTATTACAAATTAATTGTAAGCAAAAGTCAGAGAGCTTTGTTCATGCAGACTGGCAGCTTGGGAACTGCTATCTCAAAAATACAAAAGAACCAGGACGTAGAGTTGCAAAATGTGCACCAAGTTAAGTGTTTTTGAAACAATCTCATAGAAAAATAAGGGAAAGGTACAGGAAGAAATGAAACAGAAAGAAGCTGTCAGACTTAATTGGAATGCAAGTCTTGGAATTATTTGGAAGAAAAAGGATATTTACTGATGGGAATATAAAGAAGAGGCTTTTATAAAAAGAATATTGTACTAGGTGATCTAATTGCTCTCTTAAAACAATGGAAGTGCAACTGATGTCATCAGGCTGGATTTATTACTGGATGCTATTAAATGAGAGGAAAATGAGGATGGAGATTACCAGAAATGAGACAGAAAGAGGAAAGTCCTGAGCTGAAAGGAATCTGGTACCTGTGCTCTGTGGGAGTTGATTTGGGACTTTCTCCTTTCATGTTACTATTAGCAACCTTGACTTAAGAATGGGTCACTTAACAAAAGTAGGAAGCACGCAGTTGGATTGTGATTATGCAGAAAGAACTGGGGGATTTTGCTTTTGGGAGAGAAACGTAATTTTAATAGAATCAGTAGTTCTTGGAAAGAAAAATACACAATGCCCCTCCTTCCCATAACAAAGAAATGTGGAAACCTGGGGACTCTTGACTCACAGGCAAACTGAGGAGGGCAGTGTTCAGCAGTGAAGTCAGGGAGCTGCTGTGGGTATCCTCTGTAAAACTGCAAGTGTGTCAGAAGAGACGATTCCAGTAGAAGTGCTAATACCACTGTAAGGATGCAGGGAGACCCTACATGGAATATCCTGTACATTTTCTGTCACTTATATCCAAGAAAGACTAATGAAAACTGTTAACGCAGTTATGTGTAACAGGTAAAGATAATCAGAGAGTGAAAAATCTGTGAGAAAAGAGTAAAAATTTCTTTGTGTATCTAGGAACACAAGGACTGAGATCTGTTTATGTAGAGTCTATATTCCATCAGAGGGATATTTGCCACATAAGGTTTCTTTAAGACTTAAAATCACAAACCAATTTCAGCACAATAAAAATTGGTATGACAAATTTAAGATGAGCAAAGTTTGGGTTTCCCGTTCTGCTGGCATAAGGTACAGAAGAAATGCACCTCGTGGCACAGTCAGTGGTGGGGTTCTGTGAAAATACACTTCCAGTCCTGCTGTGTGATCATCCTGAAACAAGAAGTTTGTTTGCCTGTGTTGAAGTTTGACCTTTATGAAAGCAGTGCTTTTCTGACAGTACTTGTTGGGTAGTAAGATGCTCCTTATATCCACAAAAATCTGACTCCACAGACAAAAAATACTGAAGGCCTCAATTTTATAGGCAGTGTTTTCTTAGCTAACTAAGAAGTCAAAGTAAGAAACTACTTTATTTGCTATATTTGAAGTGTGCCAAAATGTGCCCTTACAGAATACTTGTACACATGTACAGTTCTGTTTTCACCGTTCCTCTGAAAAATATTTTGTGAATTTGACATAATAGTAAATTGTCTTAACTTTTTCACATTTTTTTCCAGTTACTCAGGTGGTCGATTTTTAATGTTTCTCTTTTTCCTTATATTTTTTTAATACTAGTATCCACCTTTAACCTCTCCAGTTCCTGAATTCCTCAAAACTCCCTCTACAACTGAACAGCACGTGACTCGTTCCACTGCTGCAACCACCCTGACCACAACCACTGTATCTGCAGCAAAGCCTGGGCCAACGTTAGTGAAGGTGGGTACCTGCAACTGTGGTTCCTGAGGCCAACATTCTCCATCTGTGTCCTAAACACACAGTGCTGTGTTTAATGGGAAACTACACACGTAACCTTACAGTGCCTGTAGCTAAGAACAACTTCTGCTGGAGTTCAGGGGAGCATACTGGGCTGGTGACTCAGAGCTTTTGTGTGCTAAGGTCAGCCAATAACCCTGGTAGGGACCAGCTCAATATTCCAAGAGCTCCTTACAGTACAGTTGACAAAGGTTTTCAGGCTGAATTGTGCATTACATTGCTATGGAAGTTTCTAAGAAATAAGGACAATAGGTTTTTGCAATACAGAGTTTCTACTTTCTATCTTCTAATCTAGTTTCTGTGGAGGATAGTTGAATACAAAGGGAGTCACTGCATTCATAGTCTGCCTGTAAACAAAGTGGTGAACAGCACTGCTCCTTTCCCACAACCATTTCCTTTGTTGGTTTAATGTATAAGCAGAATACATTGTGAGGGAGAAGTTACTGTATGATTGTTGATATCAGGAGAAGGTACTCAGTTGTCTCTTCTGTACTAATTTAGCCAGCAGCATTGAAAACTCTTTCAGATACAGTTAGAGAGGGATTTCTTTTAGATGTCCATAATGTTTCATTTCAGTAACTTCACTGTCTTTAGCTGTGTTAATGAATATATGTATGTAGACTTCTACTTACCTACATGAAATTAACTCGGTTAAATGTATGAGGGTGACCTCTGGCAGTCAATCTCTAATGTAAATTTGGCTATATCCTTTGAAATCACTGGATTTGTACCAGCTTACTTAATGCAGGACCTTAGTGACAGATTCAGATGTGCCCTGAAAGAGGCTACCTGTGTGGTAAACATGCATGGATCAACACAGCATTTCTGCTTTGTTACCTTCTGTGTGATTAGGAAACTGCCTTCAATTTTTCCCTCAAAATAATTTCAAAGAGCTTGTAAAGGAAGAGAGTTTTGCCACTTAGTGGGTATTGCTAATGAAGGTATTGCTGCCTGTAATGTATACAAGTGTCTGTCCATGCTTTTAGTCTAGAGCTCTAAGTACCTCAGATGTTTACAGATGGAATTTAGAATACTGGATTTTACTTCCACAGACTCCTAAGTGGCTTTGAACTTACTTGCTTCAGAGGAATGGCTCTTTGCAATGACAGGTCATGACCAGTAGAATCCCTTAGCTGTGCCACCTTTAAGAAAACTTTCACAAACTGTGATTTGGTGGCCCCTACTTGTGCAGAGGATAAGCCAAATGAACCTTCCAAGGATGGTTCACTTGGGGATGTTTTCAAGGACAATTGCTTTAAGCAGCTCTCTACAGTAAAAGTGCTCTGGTATGCATCTCTGAGCCATGCATAACTGCTTCAAGTGACATCTGTTGTGGTTTTGTTTCAATCTTTTCTATCCATAAACAGCAAAGCCACCCAAAGAACCCAAATGATAAACATCGGAGCAAGAAATGTAAAGAACCTAAGCCAAGGGTGAAAAAATTGAAATATCATCAATATATTCCACCTGATCAGAAAGGTGAGAAAAATGAGCCACAGATGGACTCCAACTACGCTCGTCTGCTACAACAGCAGCAACTGTTTCTGCAGCTGCAGATCCTGAGCCAACAGCAACAACACTACAACTACCAGACAATTCTACCTGCACCACTGAAGTATGTGAAGCATTGTTTGTCTCCTTTAAAGAAAAATACATCCATCAGTTATAGGCTTAGGCCTTTAGAAGTAAACATGGTTTGCAAATGTTAAAGAGACCGTTGGAACACAAGAAAACTTTGGCATTGTGCATCACTGTGGGTATTATTTGCCTTATTTAACTGGGTGAGGAGGTTATTCTCTTGTTAAAATAATCTTGAAGTCTGATAAGCATTGAAGTGGTCCTAGTTATTTTTTATGTGACATGGAAAGAGAGCATCTCACCTGTCAGATATGGTTTTTTTGACCAAATGCATATTTTAAACTCAAAAAGCATTTGTGCAAAATCAAGAAAGTTTTGACATAATTTTCACTCAAATGTGATAGGAAGAGCAGAAGAGGAGCTTGCAGACCATGTCTTTAACAAAGACACTATTCTTGTGGGTTTATTTTTTTTACATCAAATTCCCAAACCACATTTTTGTATAGATATAACAGTAATTTCAAATTTGATAAGATCTGTCTGTTGTTTATAGCCTAATCTCTAATGCTTAGATGAGTTCCTCATTAGCACTGATCATTAGCACTTCTAAAGTGAGTACAGTCACTGATTTATAGGTAGAAGCAGTCAGAAAAATACATGTTTAAAGAGTTCCCAGCACCTCATAACAAAATGAGAAGTTGATTCTCTGCAGTTTCATTCTCATCATCTAAGACCAATCTTTTCCTAGAAGTGCTTAAAATGTAACATGCCAAAGTCACACAACCCTAAATTCAAATTGACTTTCAGCTGGTTTTTTTTAAAATGAATTTTCACTGAGTTTTTTTTCTTCAGCAAGTGAGGCTAGAAAAGTTAAAGCTACCATCTGTGGTTGTATTTATAATTACCATGTATCCTAACATTTGGACTGGCGATGTTTCTGCCTGCTTGCCCACGCTTCTTATGTTCCATTTACTGACATTTCAGAAACATTTCTTCATAAATCAGCTGAACAAAATAAAAGAGCTGACTTATGGTACCTAGTGTAAATGGTGGCATTTTTACTTCTCTGTGATTACTTCAGAATCCTTATATGAGATTCTTGAGTACAGCTGATGAAAACGTATCATCTTCAAAGTGAACTGCTTTTATGTCAGTCCCTGCTGTGTGTGAATATTGGACATCTTTGGAAGGGTTCAGTATTGGGGGGTGGTTATTGATGCCAGACAAAAAAATTAACTAATTGCCTTGGCTGGTGATTAATTTGTGTAAATGAGTTTGCAGTCTATAGTGTTCTTCAGAGATACCATGGCAATAATCAAAACTATGAAGCATAAATTGGTATGCTTAATGGCAAAACCAAACTGAAATAGCAACAAACTACTCTTTTTTTTTTTTTGCTGAAAATACTTCACAGTAATGTGTTAGGTTAAGCAAAAGTTAATTTGTTCATTAGCTTCACAGACATGAGATTCAGAATCACAGCCTCTTGATTGAAACATAATATATTTAGTATTGACATTCTTGTCCCTCTTTTTCCCATTATTTGAAGGCCACTGAATGATAAACAGAGCAACAATGGGAATTCACCACTGAATACTTTAAACAACAGTACACCAACATCAGCTGCCAGCTCACCAAGACAGAACAGTAATGTTCCTAGCAGGAAACCAGGTCCTCTCCCTTCAAGCTTGGATGACTTGAAGGTAAAAGATAAAAGGAATTTCTCCATGCCTGTGCATTACTGTAATTCATGACTTGTGAATTGTTAGTGTCAAGAATATCTGGTAATCTGTACCAATGAAAACTGTCCTTTCCTCCTATTGGTTAGAATAACATTGTCAAAGTTTTCATATACAGCTCTCCTGGACTGAAATATTTGATTTGTGATGTGCATATGTTCCAGAAATGACATTTCTTTCCCAAAGAATTAGAAGAGGAGGAATTTCAGACACATTGTATAGCTCCCTCACTATGACACCTTGGGTAAACTGTGAGGTTCACTTCATGTGAAGTTTCAGCTCAGGCAGATTTAAACACTGGAGCAGTGATTTCCTCATGACAATTTCAGTGTATCAGTGAAGAGGTTTGGTTAAGCAATATAAATTAAAAGTTGTCCTAATAAAAACATTCTGAGAGGTCACTGCTATAAATTGAAATAGAAATGAGACTCTAAAAGGAGAAAAGATCTTCTTGCCAGAGTTCAACACATCATCTGAAAATGAGCACTAAATTCTGAAGTTTCTTGAAGTTGTAACTGTGTAGACTCTTCAGGTTGCACTGTGAGGGCATTGCATAGGATCTTCCTTCTGAAATACAGGAATAAAGACTGTGAGAGACAAATCTGAAGCAGCTTATGGGGGTTTAGGATTCAGCCAGCTGCAGGAATGTGCCAAATCTCAGTGGCAGGGTAGGGACATCTAGTGGGCAATTAATTCCTTTCTCTCTGCCTTTACCATGGTTTGTGAGGGGTGCGTGGGAGGATTTTTTTAGATTTGAAGAGATAAAAAGAAAAAATTTTGGAAGATCAGATTCTCAAGATAGTAATGTATAGTCCTAAGTTAAAGCCAATCTTTTAATATGAAATAAGTCTATAAAATGCAATTCAAACAACAGTGTTTGAAATAAGTTTTCCAATCTTTAAATTTTTAAAAACTTGTGAAGATATTTAAGTTAATACCTGAAACTGTGCTTTGCAGTGATTAAAGCTGTTTACTTATTTATTCCTGCACAATTTGTTGGTATTCCTGCTGATGTGGTAACACTAACATAAACAGACCTGCTGGTGATGGTTTTACCACTGAATCAGCTAAATCAGTTCTGATTAGAGTTCAGAAATGAATTGTTGAAAAAGAGAAAGATGAGAACACACTCTCAAGTGTGGAGGGACTGATGGAAACAGCTCATAGTCATTGGCTAGGGAGTTATTTAACATAAAGTTGCTGTGGGTTTTAGAGATGTAAAATGTATTGCTGTGACTTTTCATCATATTCAAATAAAAAATATCTCCAAGTTTAATTCTAGGCTGGCTGAGTGCTGAAATACTACTGAAGTCATTACCTTTTGTTCTATCAGAGGTTGCTCTAACATGCAGAGAGCCCTTATTCTGCAGTTAGGTGGTGGTCCATGTTTATGATAAACAGATGCCATTCTTTGTGACTGCTTTTATTTAACTGATATTTTAGAGCACAGAATTAATTTACACTCAACACATTTGCACTTTACTTTGTCTCTAAGTTATTGGAAAAAACTGAGAACATTTTTCTGTCAGAAAGTAATTTTGACTGCTTATACTGTGTATGTCACAGAAACCCAGATGGCACATAGGGTAACTGGTTGCCAATTAGCAAGAGAGCCTTTTGTGTTTGATGAGTCTATTGAATCATCTACTGCCCTGATACAGTTTCTCAGAAACAGATCTGTCTGTCCTGATGGTGTAACAAAGGGGCTCAGTGTGCTGCTGTTCACTGCTTTATCTGCACTGCTGCCACTGTCTGCTCGTTTGCTGCAGAAGTTTTTAGCTCCTACTGGAGCTGTAGATGCATTTTTCCATGTTGAATATTTATGAAAAAACATCATCAGTTTGCTACTATTCACTGTACAACTGAACACTGCTAAGATTTTGGCCACTTAAACACTGAAGTAGGACATCATGGAAATGTGTTCACAGATAATGCATGCTGTCAGAACCCAGAAGTGTAATAACTAGTTACTACTACAAATACACTAATGAAAATAATTTTCATTATTAAGATGTAATAAGAATGCCTATCAGTAAGTTTTAATATTTTCCTTTTTTATTCAGGTAGCAGAGCTTAAAATGGAGTTGAAACTGAGGGGATTACCAGTGTCTGGAACAAAAACAGATCTCATTGAGCGTCTGAAAACCTATCAAGATGTTAACAATGGGGTTAGTACAAGTTCCTCTGTGACAGTGACCACTTCTAGTGGGGCCACAGGTAACACTGGGGAAGTGACTGTGGCATTTCCTGTTGCAACGCTGAATAAACCAGTGGCTAATGTGATATCCAGCTTCCCTCCAGAAAAAACATCTGCTGGGCCTGGCAGCAAAGCAGTAAATACTGAAAACATCAGCTCTCCCTTGCCTATATCTCCCTCTCCTTCCGAACAGTCGAGCCTAAGCACAGATGACACGAGTATGGCAGACACCTTCCCAGAAATGACCATGATGTCACCGTCCCAGTTCCTCAGCACTTCACCACTGGCTGCCAGTACAAATGAGGACAGTCAGAATCGCAGTGGAAGCATCTCAGCCACAGAGCTTGATGTAGCAGAAAAGGACCGCAAGCTTCAAGAAAAAGAAAAACAGATTGAAGAGCTCAAAAGAAAACTGGAACAAGAGCAGAAACTTGTGGAAGTATTGAAAATGCAACTTGAGGTTGAAAAAAGGGGACAACAGCAACAGTCTCAGACTTTTGGTAACTCAGCTGCTTTGGAACAGAAGCAGTTCAGTGCTGCTGTCAAAGATGAAACTGCTCCTGCTGACTGCTCAAGTACAAGTCAGTCTGTACCTGTAGCCAGCCATTCCTTAGGACAGTCAGTGTACACTGCTGGCCAGAATCCAGTTGCCAAAAAGGCAGTTGTTATCAAGCAGGAGATACCTGTGGCCAAAGCTGAACCTCAGAATGCCATTTCTCAGTTTTATGTTAGTCCACAGAGGCAGCCACAAACTGCAGTCGTTGCCCAGCCTCAAGCTTTATTAACTACCCAAGGAACTGCCCAGCTGCTCCTCCCACTGTCTATCCAGGGACCGAATGCTGCTACTGCAGTGCAGTTACCAGTTGGAAACATCAAGTTGCAGGTAAGGGTGTTTCTATTTCTTTATCATGCATGGCAGTATTTCATAACTTAGTGTAAATAGGTGAATGTGCAGCAGCACGTTTAAGATTAACTTAAAAATCAGGCTTAGCCTGTTTATGCTTAAGGAAAACAGAAAAGCTTGAGCCAGTCTTGTAATACTGCTTCTAATACTTGTTTCTTTGCAGCTTTTGTTCCCAGATACTCTTTCCTGAAAAGCAATTGTATTACCATGCACTGCCTCCATGCACAATTTGATTTATAGTAGCATATACCATCATTTTGTTAACTGCAAACTGTAATAAGAGAGCTACAGTCTCTCTGTTTGAGATAGCCCTGTTTGCAAAACATATGTGAACTACCTTGTGTGGTGGTGCTTCAGTATATTTAAAAATGTGAATGCCAGGTTGTAGAACTCTGCTGTAGACTTAGAAAAAGAAACCATGGTTATGCAAATATTACTTCTAGGCTGATTGAGGGTAGTGAACAAATACAGCATAAACCAAGACAGGCTATAAATAACAGAGGTAGAAGAGTAATCTGACCCAGCTGAATCAGTGTAGCCTGTTGGTCTGAGGTAGATTGAAGCAGTAATGCACTAGCCAGTGGCATTATTGGAATATCCCCTGCAACCCATCATGGCAGCAAAGCATCTCTCCAGCTGCAGTGTGTCCCTGGCTGTTGTGCATGCTGTGGGCACAGGCTTGCTGCAAGCCTGTGCACCAGCACATCCAGCAATCTTTATGAGAGGTGGAAAGTTCTGGTGGGGATGGGCCCCAGTCTGCAGTGCAAGAACTGTTCCTAGGAGCTATACACCCAGATCTGCACCTGAATTGTTCTAAAACCCTGCTAGAATTCTGTAACAACCTTAAGCAGCTTGTCCTGGTATTTTATTTCACTGATACTCCAGAAAGTTTTCCACTACAGCTTAAAATTGTTTTTCATGAGATTGGACACACTTCTTGCCTTTCATTGGCCTTTAAAAATTACCATGGTCTTAAAAGCAACCTTTTTCTTGCATCATCGGTTTTGTCTTCTGGTCACCCATGCCAGTTCTTACAGTTTTTACTGATTTATGCTCTCTCTGTCCCCAGTTATTTTCATCACTGTCCAGTGGGCTCTCTCTAGTTTGTCTTTGTCTTAAACTCTGTTTGCAAAATAAACATCACCTTTTAGCTGGGAACTCCCCAGTACCAAACAGTAACAGTTTGGTTTTTTTATAGTTCACACTCATCCCTCCCAGAATATATGTTACTGCCATTCTGCATAAGGTGTGCAACAGATTTTACATGATGTAACTTACTGTGAGATACAAATAATGCAAATATTTTATCTTCATCCTTTAGGCTCAATCACAAGCTGGAATACAGACCCCATCACAAATACCTGCTCCTATTTCTTCCTCTGGCCTGGTGCAGACAGCACCTCAGATGCATACTCCACAATCAAAACAAAATACCATCACGCAGCATGCACTTGGTCAGACCCAACAAGTCAGAAAGGTTTGTGGATAGCAATAAACACTAAGATAAATAGTTGTATAACTTAGTTCTAGGCAGTGCTTTTCAAATCTTTTCTATGTCATCTGTTATATACAAATGATCAAGTCACCTAACATCTGTACCATGTTTTTCTGTGTCATACAGTGGGCTTGTAATTCTTCCTCTTTCCAAAATTTTAGTCCTTGCAGGACTTTAATTTTCAGTTGCAAATAAATACATTGTCTGAAGACTTTTCTCTTAATGGTGCACTCATGGCATGACTCTTACTACATCCTTCCTCAAGCTTGGCACAAGTGGTGTGTACCAGGTATATTCCAGTCAGTTTCTCTTATTTGCCACTGGCTCTAAATGGGAGATTCTCATAGGCAGTTCTTAAGAGAAAGCTTTTACCTGTGACTTCAGAGATTTATTCTTTAATAGAAGTTATTTTTGGTTTTCTTACTTTCCTTGTTGATTTCATCCTTCCTTATGAAGAAAGCTATGGACTCAGATCCTGAGGATGATAAATCCAGTGAGTCAAAACCCTACCTACCTCTTCTTAAGGAATGCAGGGTATGATTCAGAGAGATCCTTGTCTTCCTCTCTACCAAAAACAATCAGCTCTGTAACGTCCCATTCCAGCAGATGTTCCTCAGCACTGGATGTACAGTTGTGACTGCCATTCCAGTCACGTTCATATGGTAACTGATATCAACCCATCAGCACCAGTCATCACAAAAGAAAATGTGTTCTCATTCTCTGAGCCTCTTCCAGACTGACTTCTATTACCGAATGTAGAGATTAATTTTGGACCTTTATTGTATCCTTGTCAGTATTGCTATTGCTATTGACTGTAGAGCTCCTATTATTGCAAGGTTTTTCAGCCTTGCCCATAGGAACAGGTAATTCAGAAACAAATTCCAAGATGAAGAGGGTAATTTTTACAGTATATTATGTAAATGTTATATCTCAGCCTTCAAAGTTCTTATTTCATCATGAACCCCATGTTCTACTGTGATTTGGGGATTGAACCTGAGCAGTGTCACCTTATTTGCCTCTGTTTGGGCTCTTGTTCCAGATAACAACTTACCTTAGAAGATGTATGATTGTGCTTTGCTATTCTCTAGAGAGCTGGCTAATAAAGGGGGACACAGCTGAAGGAGCATCAATACTCTTCAGACTGCTTGTTTAATCTGTTTAATCTTTAATTTCATGGACACTGAGGTTATCCTCCAGAAGTCAAAACTGACATACATGCAAAAAGCAGATTTCATGCAGGTTCTCTAGGATTTGGTGAGGGGCTGATCTTACCTTGTTAATTCAACAGGTCCTATAGAGAAATGTTCCACTCATTCTGAGGCATGTACTTGTGCCATTGTGCAGCTTGCTGCCACTGCTGCCTCCAAGTTCCTTGAAATATCTGCAGGACATAACCAAGATCTCCAGTCTCCTGCTATTCAGATCAGTTGTCATGAAGACCACAGTTCCCAGCAGAGTCTGCAGCCTACTGCTGCACTGGTTTTTACATCAAAACAAAAATATTGATGTGATAAAACAGATCAGGACACCCCTCATGCATTCAGCATTAGATCTGCCTGTCTCCACCCATAACCTAAGATTTGATACCTTTGTCATAAAGGTATTTGGGAGTGATACTGAATTTAAAACAGCCTTATGTGCTGATGCATTCATAGCTTCTCTTTATCTCCCTTTAATTCAAAAGTATGAGAAGCAGGATACTGCTGGGAATCATTTGCAATGATCATGTGGACTACCAGTCGAAGAAATGAGAAGTTTAATATACCAGTAACCAAACTTATAATTGATACCCATGTTCATTAGTTTTATCTTTTGCCTCTCCCTCAGTCCTCATAGATACCTGTAGTTAATTAAAAAAAAAAAAAATTAGAATTATATGGCACAGATAAACAATTCTGTCTTTAAACAAGCAGGAGAGGGCAAGTGTGGATACAGGTACAGTTTGTATCAGGCCAGAAGTAAGCTCATGTTATTGAGTGTCCACTAGGTGGGGAAATCATGGATATGCTATTGAATTGTTCCATAAATTTCCTCATGCTTCCTGGAAAATTGCAAGAAAATGTTTTTACTAATGAGTGATGAATAAAAGTATGTTAGAGCACATGGTTTCTTTCAGAAACTAACTGTTCTGAATTTAGAAATTATTCCACTGAAAGGAAAAATCTGTATAAATAACATTCACTTAATAGGGAATTTAAGCAAGTATTTTAGAAAAAAGGTGTTCTATTTCATTAATGTAATTTCTCCAATGTTACCTTTCTTTAAAATAAAAACCCACAATATAAGACTGATCTGTTAATCCTTTTCAGGTTTTTCCACCTGCAACATCAAATGCAGTATTTTCCTATCAGACTGCACCAGTTTCAACACCTTCACAATCTTTTATTAATAAAACATCAAACTCTAACATTCATCCTGGTGGTAATCAGGTCCCCTCTGTGCAGAATGGACCCACTGCTCCCAACAAGGTAAGGATATCCCAACAATCTTCCATAAAGCTCAAGTTTATATGATTTTTCTTATATAACATATGACTATTTACGTATGGCAATTCACTCAAGGAATAATGTTTTGCAGATTTTAATAATCCTTGTACAAGCACATGTGTGAGAAAGGGAGAAAGAAACTTATTTTATCCCTCTTATTATGCTAATACATAGAGTGATGTGACAAAATAGAATAATTTGTAGAGCTCAATACATCTTGAATTCACTAAATCACATTATTTAGTCATTATTTTGTTATTTCATGCAGCCTGGGTCTCCATCTCAAGCCCAGCCTTACATTGTTCAGCAGCCTCTCTTCAACAGCACAGTGTCCAAGACAAAAGATCCTCCTCGTTACGAAGAGGCCATAAAACAGACCCGCAATTTGCAGCCATCACACCGTGAGGTATCAGATTTCTGGAGTCTGTTCAAACCAGAGCTCTTCTCTGCAATTACCAAAACCATTGCTTCTTTTAGGGCATTTTCTTGTTTGTTTGGTGTCAAGATTTTTCTAACATACGGTTACTAGTTTTATAACTGTGTTTAACTACAGGACTTCTGTTTCATTATTCTTTTATTAAAAGCAGCATATATGTAAATAAGTCGTAGAGTTCCCAGTTGGTGATACATCTAATTGGGATAATGCTGCTATTGCTACTAACAGTGACTAACCTTCAGGTGACTTGTTTTGAGAATGTGTGATACCCAAACCTCACACTTATGAGAGGAAATATGTTTGTATTTTCCAAAGTGAGTAAACTTGAGGAGAATGTGTGTAAATGTGTTTATGGCCTTTCCTGTGTCCGAGCATAGGTGCTTGCTTGAATTGAGTCTGTATTGGTGAATAATGAATCTGATCTTGGTGAATAATCCTGTGTAGTGCTTTGCCAGTTTACCTTGATAAGGGTAAAACTTCCTTTGTATCGGAGGAAATTTATAAACGAAACTGAGTATTCCTAATTTCATGCATTTCAGAACTATCCCAACAGATAAAACCTTGTAGCCCATAGTGCTGGTTGGGTTTTTGTGGTGGCAGATCTCAGGTACAGCTGTGGGTGTCAAATGGCCTTTCCTGTGTCCTTGGCATGTGGGGTCATCCCCACAGTGACAGCACACAGGTTGTCTTAGGTCACTCTATCACTACCAGTCAGCCAGGGGCTCCCCACTAGATCTCCTGATGACAAATCATTTCCCATCTCTGGAGTATAAGCAATGGTTTAAAAAACTCCTTCAGACCTTCATGAAAGTCTCCACTTCTTCTAGACTTGTTTTTGAATGAGTGCATTTGTGGGGGTTTTGTTACCTTTTCCTTAAGGTTTGGTTATTTAAGGGATGGCTGTTTAAAACAGAGATAAGCAAAAGCTGACCCCTCCTTTAAAGAATAAAAGAACATAAATCTACAAATTGTGAAAAAAACCTAGATACCTAATGAAATGCATCTTACACGATGGCCATTCACAGGCCATCTCTGAGAGACAACCCCAAAGTGCTGCAGTTATTATCACCCTGTACACATAGGAGCATCTTGGGGTCAGTAACTCTCCTAATCCACAGCTTCCTGCACCTCTCTCCTAGGCTGCCTTCATGAAGTCTTTGTCGTGCTTTTTCCCTATTCCTTTGTACTGAAACCAACCACAGAGTTTGCAAATGTCTCTCAAAATATCTGTTTTCTAGATAGTCAATGTCATACTGAGCATTTTAGTCTTTATTGTAGGTTAGTACTTACATACTGTTGAGAGAATCTAGGAACAATGAGCATAGGGAAAAATGCCAAACACCACATGAAAGAGAATAACCCTGTTCTCCTGCACTACAGATTTCCAGTGCACACAGTCAGCAGATGGATGATCTTTTTGATATTCTCATCAAGAGTGGAGGTAAGCTCATTGAAAGCTGTGTGATGTAGAGATTTAAAACCTAGTAATAAAAACTCGCTGCTGTAATCAAATGAGAATTCTTTAGGAACAGGAGTTAGAAGCTATCCAGCCTGATGAAGATAAATTTCTGAAAGTTTGCTTAGTTCCTTATTAGAGAAAACATTTACCAAAACACAGTTAACCTGCTGCAGAACCTCAGTGCTTGCAAATTAGCTCAGGCAGACCTTTACAATGATCTCTACAGAATTCAAATCATTAAAATAACACCTTAGGTTAGCACAGACATACTTTATCAAAATTGGAAAAGTTGAGCAAGTCCGTAACATGTTTATTGATATTATACAAAGAACAGAATGATGTAAGAGTTAAAGCATGTTGATAGTAAAATTTCATTAAATATAACCATGTGTTATCAACTATAAACATCAAAGATACATTACTGGGAAAAGTGTGCATGGACTACATAGAGACATGAATGAATAACAACTTTGTATCAGTTAAAATAAGGGAGCTATCAGAAAGGCACTGAAGTAACTAAAGTAATAATCAGAGTAGCTCAGCAATAAAAGAATGAGGCTTTCAGCCATAATTAGGCTTAGTGGACTAAGAAGCCATTACAGTACTGGGAAATGTTGTGGTGCCAAGCAATTCAATTAACAGAATGGTTTGTAACTGCTGTCATATAAGGATCTTGACAGGAGTGAATGCCAGGGCAGAGGGACTGGTTCTAGGCTACTGGAAGACTTCAGGCATATTCTAAACATCTGAGTATTTTGCTCTTTTTCAAAGCAAATTGCAAGGTTCCCTGCAGAAAATGTGAGTAGACTGAGACAAGTAACTTGTGTAGTCAACAACTCAAGCTAAATTAATGATCATCTTTATGAAAAAAGAAGTAAAGCACTCAGAGCTGCTGCACTTAATGTAAATAAGCTCTGCACTGAAAAATGTTTAGTTTCCTAATGTACTTCAGGGGAGTGAGAAGGATAAGGGTTTTTGCTTGGAAAACCAGCACAAATACATTGTTGCTAAAATACTTTGGCTGCTGTGAACGTCACTTGTGCTAGAGGACTTACTTGCATATTTGTCTGTCTTATTTTTGGGCTTCATTCACATCTAAGAATAAATTGGAATTTATGCTTTATTTCCCATTATTGTTACTGCCACTATCTTATATGGAACTTCTTGACAGAAGTGTAGTTTCAGATTCTAGAATTGGGAATAAATGCTTCTTAATCACATCAGTTCATCTCATGGACTCTTAATTAACCAATGTGGACTGTACTAAACAGAGATGCAACTGAAAATTGATTTGGGTACTCTTCTCTAGACAGGGACATGTGTTGGTTCTATAATTATTCTAGTTAATGAAAACTAGAAACATGAAGGAGGTAAAGGTAACATCTAGAAATATGTTCCTCTTTTTGTCAATACTCATAGAAATTGGCTGAGCTATCACTTTTCTTGAAAGCAGAACTCTGGGACTTGTTTAAAATACTGTCTTGTTCATGGAGGCCTTGCCAGAGTCTGATGTATGTGAGTGTGAGTGGAGCAGCAAAGTGACTGCTACTGCACTTAATTCTCTGTGGATGCACCCCAAAGTGGGCAAAGGGCTGGGAGTTCTAAGCATGAGGATGTCATTATCTTTTTTAATTCAACAGTGGGCTCTTTTTATTACAGAGATTTCCCTTCCAATAAAAGAAGAACCATCTCCCATATCTAAAATGAGACCAGTAACAGCCAACATCACTACAATGCCAGTGAACACGGTGATATCCCGTCCACCTCCTCAGATCCAAATGGCCCCTCCTCCTGTGTCCTTAGAACCAGCGACCAGCTTGTCTGTAAGTTTGGAAAACCAACTTGAAGCCCTCTTGGATGGAACATTACCATCAGGTAATGAAATTCCTCAACTGACAAGCAGTAATGAGGACAGAGAGTCATTTTCTTTAATTGAAGACCTCCAGAATGATCTGCTCAATCACTCCAGCATTTTAGATCACTCTCATTCACCCATGGAAACATCTGACCCACAGTTTACTACTAATAATTCTTGTCTGTCTCTTGACCTTCCTGACACAAATTTGGACAATATGGAATGGCTGGACATTACAATGCCCAGTTCCTCATCTGGACTCACCCCTCTCAGTTCTGCTGCCCCGAGCGTGTTTTCCACTGACTTTCTAGATCCACAAGATCTACAGTTGCACTGGGATTAAGCTATAGCCAATGAGAACATGATCTGCAAGTCTATTTACAGCAGAGGTCCATTATTATACCATTCTGATTGCAGTTAACATTAATTGAGACAGTAATGTTTGGAAGAACAAATGCTTGAAGTGAATTCCTTCTTGATTTTCAAGTTTACAACAGTGAATCACTTTATGCACCTGTCAGTAATGCAGATCAGGGCCCTCTGAAAGCTGTGTATCACAAGTCAAGAAAGGATGATTGTACTTGGTGATAAAAAGTACCCCAAGGTAAACATATCACAAATATTTAAGAAAGAAGTTACGTCTGAGTTTGTAATGCTTAAGTGAGCAACACAACATGACTAAACTTAGTGAGATGTCAGTTCTCTGTATTGACCCAGTGAGCAAACGTCTGGGGGAGGGGAGGTATCACTGCACTTCATTGTTCCTGTGGAAAGCCTGAGCCAGGTTCAGAACTAATTGTGAGGGCAAAGGCAAGTAGAAGCACTGGCTGGTTCAGTGAAATTTCATATATCTAGTCTCTTAATTTGTTCAAGTTGTTTTTATATTTTGCTTTTGTGAATTTTAAAACACTTCCCCCATTCTTTAATCGTGAGGGAGGAATTTAACTGCATCCAAAGGGATATTAAGTGTAACTGCAAGAAATCCACTGTAGCTATGCCAGGTAATATGGAGAACACTGAATTTTCTATAGCAATGCTCTGGATTTAATAGCTAGGTTTTAATGTGTATATCAGACAGTTATTTGTATACTCTTTTAACTTTATATAGCTTATTTTTGTGAACAGAGGGGAACACAGTGGTCTTCAAACAAGAGATTACTATAATGGAAGTAAATATCCTATTTTGCTTTGTGTTTGAAGATGTTTGTTAGATCATTGAATCCAGTATCTCAGCATATTAGAAAAGTTTGAGGAAGTAGAAAAGTTTAAATAATAGTGTTGTACACTACAATCCTGCAAGTATCTATGCAAGAATAGTTGCAATGCCCTCCATAAAAGATGTTTGTAGGATGAGATCAAGTTGCAGGGGACAGTGCTGACAGGACAGCCATCATTTCTTAATGAATACTTTGTTGAACAGCTTTGTCTGCCACTGTGTAACATCAGGGAAGCGAACAGAGAGGCTGCTCAGTGGGAATCCTAAATATCAGCATCAGAATGTACTGTTTGTGATAAGAAGGCATATTGCATATCTGAAACAGAGAATAGCAAAAATTAAGCTCTTACCTCACAGCACAGCAGGTGGATATTTTGTTTTTTAAAGCCCTTGGTTGTTGTTTTCAGAGTCTGTTATGAAAGCAGTTAGAAAAACAAACAAAAAATTCAAGTAGAACTAATATACTTTGACATTCTATGGTTATCTCTCAGGTAATAGCTGTTACATGTTGCCATAGATGACGGAGGCTGATAATCAAACACAAAATTGGAATTTCCTATTAGGGAATTCCTAAATTAAGATAAAAGGAAATCCTGTTTCCTGAAATAGGGAAATACTGTTTGTTTTCTAGTCTGAAAATTGATCTCATTGCACGGTTCTTTCCTCACCAACAAGTTTCAAAAATAAAGTTTTGTAGGATTGAATGAAAAAATACCCCAAAGCTTTTGCCTGCTAGAATAATGATACATATCAAAGAAATCCTGAAAACAGTAAGTAGCTGTTATCCACTTAGCAACCTTCATTACATTTTTAAAAAGGAAAAGCATAACACAATCATGTTAACATCAAACAAATACTTCTGTCAGAAAATGTTATGGAATTAACTGAAAATTTGTATCTCCAGATATAACGCAGTCTGGTTTACTGACAGGACAGAATTCCATTGGTTTCAGATAAAATAATGGATTACATCATTGATTCAGGGTTTGAACTGATACCATGTTTGCATCATATCAGTTACAGCATTTAAAATCATTATGTATCTTCACTGGTTTTACTGGCCAAGAATTACTGTAATATGAAAGTAAGTATAAGAAAACAATCTTTGGAGATTTTCACTACACACAGTTGAAAGACATAATTCCTTATTCCTTCTTGCTGTGCCTACAATACTTGAGTACAATATTTCATGTGGACTGTCTGCCTTAAGCTTTGATGGTATAGGACTTTTCAATAACAGTGAACACCCAACATTCAACTTTTTGCATTCCTGTTCATCATCCTGTCTTGGGAGCTAATACTCTGAGATACGAAGTGCCCTCGGCTGTTACGAGAATTAAGGACTCTTGGTCTGATAGGAACAGCTCTGAATGAAATTTAGTGTTCTGCAGTACTGTCAGTTTATTACGTGTGATACACCAGACATTATACAATATATGTGTGGCTAGAGTTATCCCTTTTTGACCCTGCCTCCTGAATAAATGAGAGGCAAGTAAATTAATTTTTAGAGGACAAATTAACCTAGAGCAACTGTACTGTCAATTTTTGATGTGCATGTAAATAGAGCTTGAAACTGGCAAAGTCATCTTGCTACAAAATTACCCTTACTGGCAATGTAGAATGTTAATTAATCCATAGGAATCTTTGTGCAGAAATAAGCCCAAACAGTTGAGATGTCTTATTATCAGTACGGTATTGCTTTCTGCTCTGAACGTCTGTTTGAAAAAAAATAAAAATTAAAGGATCATTTTAGTTTCTGAAGTACAAATATTCTAGTGTAGGGAATGTGTGATTACTTTTCTGTACATTTCAGAATTGTGTATTAAATCTTATATAAAATGGTTTGCTTTAGACTATGTTCTGAAATGTGATATGTTTGCCATAGTTGTATATGCCTGTTTATGGCAGGAATAGGTTTTTGCTTAGACTTTTGTGTGTGCATGTTTTACATGAAAACTTTTGTAGCACAAATCCAGTACATCTTAGAAATTTAATCATGACTGTGCAGTTTGCACAGAACTGAATCTTTCTCATTAAGAGAACAGTTGCAAAGGAATGCACTGGCACTAAATTTGCCATTTAAATGGCTGCAGTATACTAACAGAATGCATCCTATCAAATGTGGTGATAGTGGGTCCTTCAAAGTAATTAAGAATACCTTTTAATCAGCGTGAAAATCAAAAGTTGGTTGTTTACACATCTAGACAGAGAAAGCTCAAACAAGTTTTACAAGGCTCATGTTACTCAAGAGGAGTCACATCCTGTGTTCAGTGGAGAAATGGAATTTGTTATGCACTTTTAGTGCCATTCAGCATCAGTTACAGCAAGGAAGTTTACAGGCAAAATTTTGTTTAACATTAGAAATAGTTAAAAAAGCATTCTCATATTCCCTCTGACAATAAAATTAATTTAAGGCAGTTGTTGTCTACAGAAATTTTAAGTGTAATCCAGCGATGTGGGCTTGCAGACCTGCAGAATCAAAACTTTAAAAAGCTGAGGCAACAGCTTTTAGAAATAATCATTACTTAATTTATTTCCCAGGTATTTCTAATTTCACCAACAGGAGTCATGTTCAGAGAAGATGGTGATCCAAACACAAGTGTGAATATGAAACTTTTCTGTTACATAATCTCAAACATTCAGATGCCTCAGAAGTGTAGGCACTGCCATCAGAACCCAAGCACAAGCTGCTGAACTATTTTCAAGGCAGAGAAGCTGCAATTACAGGATACATTGAACTGGAAGGGCATTATGTTATCAAAACACAGGAAAGCTCACCAATGTGTACAATTATTATTTGGATGGCATCTTAAGTGTATTATAAACTTAAAGCAAACTCTATTAAAACTGGAAAAAAAAATCTTCCACTTATCTCTAGTAAATGTTCTGTTGAAACTCTTGGTATTTGTGATCTATGAGATCACCTTTCCACGCCCCAGCAGGTATTTCATGTGAGAGCCATGGAATTGAGTTACATACAGTGTATACATGGCCAATAAAGAGCATCCATTAAAACCTGAAATAATCTCAAGTATTCCTTTTATACCACTTTGCTGGGAATAAAGTGCAAAAAAGAGACACCTACATCATTCTGTAGTGTCCAATACTGAATATAAAGTTTTTAAGGTAAAAGTGCATAAATGTATTTGTAGAAATTCTAGCCAAAAAATAGCCATTCTAGCTATGAGAGCAAATTCTCAAAAAAAAAAAAAAGCAGGGAATGGTTGATAAATATATAATCACACTATTTTTATAAAAATATACAGCTCAGATATTCAAAAGACAGCCTAAAATAAATTATAATAATATAAAGATTTAAATAGGAACCAAAGCATTGCCATTTATATTGCCAAAGGAGGCACTTTGTATTTTAAAACACAGGAAATCAAGTCCCCAAAAGTGTTATCCATACTTTTTTAAAATTAAGGATGTAGATATTTTCAAAGGTGTTTTTGATGTTTAACAGTACAGATTTGATTTTGTTGTTTGAGAAATTTGTAGTAAGTAATAGCACAGGCTTTTTTCCAGATAGGATTTTCTTCACAGTACTGCTTGCAGTAGAAATAATGCTAACCCTAGTAGGTGTTTCTCTTCTTATTTTCTTAGTCATAATTATGTCTTAGCATCTCATTTTGTGAAAAGAAGAAGATAAACACCTGTCTCTGGGGCCCTCTTCATTTAAGCACTACTTTACTAAATGCAAGTTATGGCAATCAGGGCGTCAGTTTATGTATTGCCTTTCTAGAAGAAACCATGATGCCTTTGTATTTGCTGTTTGCACCCCTGAAATCAATTCCATATGTTTGAATGCCATATGTTTTGCACATTGTACTGTATATATGTAATGCATACTGTATTTTTATATGTGTACTACATTTATCAAATATTTTGTACATAGTGGCAATATTGTAGCTACTGAGGAAATGTTTGATATTTCAGCATTTTTGCTAAGTGTCTCAAATAAAAAAGGAAAACTGTTCATTTGTCCATAGTTACTACTTAAAAGTGAAAATATTGTTCTGACATCTATGAGCCTGAAACATTTGTCCTATGTTCCAAGTACCTTTCTCAACAACAAAAAGGAGTAAGAATGAACCTACACTTAGACAACCTCCAAAAGAATTATGGTTTGCCTGCAGAATCAAAGCCGAAATCTGTAAGAACAGAGACTTCAGGAACCCTTGGAGTTTAGGTTTGGACTTTGGTTTTTTTAGCAATTTTTTTATATAGAGTCATTCACTCATAGAATGGTCTGGGTTGGAAGGGACCTTAAAGCTCATCTTTTTCCCTGCCATGGAAAAGGACATCTTCCACTATCCCAGGCTGCTCCAAGCTCTGTCCAGCCTGGCCTTGGACACTGCCAGGGATGGGGCAGCCACAGCTTCTCTGGGTGACTCCACTGTCTCAGCACCCTCACAGTAAAGAGCTTCTTCCTAATACCCAACCTACACTCTTTCAGTTTTAATCCCTTCCCCTTTGTCCTCTCACTACAAACCTCTTGTCATGCACTTTAATACATGACTTTCCCAAATTCTTCCAAGGTTTTCAAGATGTGTTGGGTTGTGAGATTTTGTATTTTTGATTTGCATTTTGCTCAGCTTCTAGAATATCTGAATGCATTTCTTCAGGAGAATGAGCTATGAGCCGTTGGCACAAGCTCCTTTTAAGGATGAAGCTGTTTTATTTAAATATTTAGTGTTATACTCCCCCTTGTGAAGGCAGTGCTGTACTAATCACCCACCTTTTCCTCATTAAAGTCTCTTCTACTCTGATGACATCAGAACTTGGCCAAATATTAAAAACCCCAAAAAGTAGTAAGTAATAATTGAGTAAAACAGAACAAATTAATAATTACTAATAAAACTGCAAATTTCACAAAATACCTTTTCTCTGTGAACTTTAACCATTGTAAAAGTTTGTAGGCTGTATGTGCCACAAAGATACCCTAGATACCACACACCAAACACAAATATTGCCAAACAAGTATAGCACATTTTGAACATGTATTTGTGCATTGAAGAAATTACAGCTGGAGTATAACAGAAAAAGCATTGTTTTGGTGCCAGCTGACATTCTGGGGGTTTGGTTGTTTTACAGTGATGAATATAAACACATAACATTCCTTCACAAGCTGTGTTCATATTACTATTTGATGTAAACACAAAATAAGGCTTGATAAAACTTGAGATTATGCTGAGTGAACTTCTTCCACAGGTTAAACCTTGATTTTCAATAAAAACTCAGTTTATTCAAACATGCTCTACAGATGGCCATCAGCACATTTGTCTTTACTCTGTAGCACATTCAATGCCATTTGCTCCTGCCTGTTGACTTGTTTATTGCACAGATGTTGCTGGAGGAACATATTTCTTAGAGTATTTGTACTGTCTCAAGTAGGGAGATGTTTGTTTGATGACAAGGAAGTCACACAGATTTCCCCACACCTCAAAGTATAGTCTGCAACCTTACCAAAACATTCCTAATGCAAAATCAAAGTAATAAGTAAAAGCAAACAGCCAGGGCTTGGCGTTGCTTCCTTCAAGTGTTCATTCATAAATATAACAAGAAACTCAAGATAAATACTTCCCTTTATGCAAAAAATTACCTGAAGTTGTCTTCAATCTTCTCTGGAAAAAAAGGACTGCAGGGCCACTCTGCCATCTACTGCGTTGTTCTTGAACCTCTCCAAGATAAGTGCTGTGGATTAGAAGGTAAAATAGTGAACAGAAACGTCTTTTCATACAGCAAAGACAAAGCTCAAGTAACTGCAACTGAGGAGCCTTCCAGCTCCTCAGCATCCCACAGGAAGCCTTTATAAAACTCAGCAGCCCATAACAAGCCTTTAGAAAAGTCAGGTGCATCAAATCTACGTGAATAGGATTGTTCTCCTGTATCTCAGAGGAGTCAGGGAATGTGTTGAAAAACCTGGTTTTGCACATGAAAACAGACACCAAAACCTCTTCTAAAACACCTCCATCTTATATGTGTGAGGTAAGGAAAGAACCACAAAGAAGCAATTGGTGTTTATTTCTCAATCCAGCAAAATCTGACAGTGTCTTTTGAGCAGTAGAGTCCTCTAAGACTTCCCTTTTGAAAAGCCATATTGTGTTCAAAAGAAGCTTATGTCAGAACAGCCCTTAATGCTCGAGGAGGATTCAGCATGGAGGAAAGGCTTTCACACAGAGCTCAAACAAGGGTAAGGGCCAGCATAAAAGACACTTCCAAACAAATGTATCCAGACACCTGAAGGGCAATTACACTTTTTAAAATCAAGTTAACTTTTAATTATAAAAACTATTGTGATAAATCATCTCACCATTAAACAGCACTTTGTTCAGACAGAAACAGTTTCTCCAGACACACTAAGGAAGTTAGGCTTGAGACAATAGACAAATTTTTTAAACCAAATCAAGTATTTCCTCTTAATCTAGTTAGATGATTTTTATGAATTCAAATTGAAGTTTCCATCTCCCCATACAGTTAAGGAAGAACTTGATCAATAGAAGTTGATTTACCATTAAGTACTATTCCCAATGCCAAGCATATACATTTATTAAAATGTAGTGTATTTGAAGACATAAAACCACAAGAATTCCACCAAAAATTCAAACAGCACTCGCACTCACCATAAAATTACTTCTTAGCTCACAAGGATCCAAAAACATTACCAGAGACGTGAGCTGCACAGGATCTGCGATGACAAGTTATAACTGGCAAGTATGGCACATAAAAGAACTTATTTTGTAATAAGCAAGCAGGCCAGAAATGGCAAATCATCAGTCAAACATGATTGATTAAAACTGAACTCCTTCCTGCTGCCAGCTTGCTAACACTAAGAGTAACTCCTTCAGCCAGGGGAGGTAAGTGGCTCTCTCAGCCATAAACATTACAGGTGTGAGAGTTGAGCAAGGCAGCTTCCACTCCCACCCACCACCACGCTCTGAAATGCTGCAGTGATTACACTGACAGAAGCAGAATACAGCAGTGATATTCTCACTTCCCAGCTTTCCATAGTCCAGATGAGGACATGTGATGAACAAGACTAGCAGATAAATTCCAGAAAGCATTAGGATGGGCCAGGCCATGAGTTATGCCCATAGGGAGTGGAAAATCAGGTCACTTTTGGGGCAGCTTTTCCAAGGCAGCAGCAAACACACTTAACAAGGGGTCACTATCCTGTAAGGTAATTTAAATTAAACACTTTTCATGGCAGGTCAAGCTAACTCAATTCACTGTTTAAACACAGGCAGGCATAGAGTCATCACAGACAAACTAACAAATGATAACTGTTAAAGAACTAATTTTCTTTTCATATAGTCAAGGCATCAAGCAAGACTTTCCACAAGTTCAAAGAAATCCCAAAAGGACACACAAGTATTTACCTGCTCACTGCAGGGTGGTTCACCTAGAGGACATTTGAAGGTCTCTTCCAAGCCAAGATATTTTGGTTCTATATCAACCTTTTAATGCACCTGCATTACAGCACTACCAAATCAGTAATCCTGATCTCAACCTTTACAATGGTGCCTTCTGTTCACATGCTTCTTCCACAAAGAAACCAAAACCACTCTAAAAGAAATAACTTGGATATCAAGCAACAGTTTAATGGAGAATTTAAACAGACCTCCACAACGAACATTAAATGAAAACTAGAAGCTTTGTTTTCAGGTCACACTTGTAAAAATCAAGGAGACCCAGTCTAGAAAACATCTAGAAAGCATCTTTTCTGCATTTCACAACACGGAGTTTTTTGAGGGAACAACTACTAGGCAGCAGGTGTGCTTAGTTTAGTATTTACCATTTAATTATCCCAACGTTTTGCATTCCTGCTTCTCTTCTCGGAGGAGGAAAGTTTTAATCCTGCTTTTTTGCCCCTGGCCGGTGTGAAGCAGCCCCTCGAGTGCCATCTCCCGGCGCCGCACCCTCACGGCCCGGGGGCTGAGGCGGGCAGAGGGCACTGCCCTCAGAACGCCTCCACAGCTCGGGGAGAGGCTCCCGGCAGCTCCAAGAGCGGGAGAGAGGAGAGGAGACCCGGGGAGAGGAGACTCGAGGAGAGCTGAGCGGGAGACTCGAGGAGAGCGGGAGCGGGGGCAGACGGACGCGGGCGGTGACCCCGGATCCCCTCAGCGCCTCAGGGCCGCGCGTCCCCGGCAGGCGGCGGCGCGCGCGAGGGCGGGGCGGGGGCGGGCGCGCNCAGCCGCTCCCCCCGAGCCCCGGTACCCGGCCGAGGCTCTCGCACCGGCCCCAGCACAGCCCCGGGGAATGTCCTGCCGCCCCTGCCACCGCGGCGGTCACTCCTGCCCTGCTGCACCACTGCCTTCCTCACATCTGCAGCGACAGAAACTGTTTTCTTTTTTTCTTGGAGCCTAATCGTGTTTTTTCAAGAGACCCTCGGCTCAGCCTCAAGAAACAAACAATAGTTTGAAAAGGCCAAGGAGGGTGCTGAGGCCGAGTGGAAGTCGTGCCACATGCCTTTTCTACACAGCACCCTTGAGGCGAGTGCTGGTGCCCACCTTAACATGGAGCCATTCCTGGGAGGAGCAAGTGGAGCCTCGGCAGGGCCTTGTTTGAAGGGATCCTCCAGCTCCTACAAGCTCTCGTTTGAAGAGAGCCTTCTACAGCTATCAAGATCACCCTGCAGTCCCCCAGATCCCCTTCATTGGTTCACCCCCACCCTACCACCATGTAATTAAGTATTTATTAATTTGGTTCCATCTTCTGATTAGTAGCCATGAGGTTTCTTCATCTGTATCATTAACCACTTAGAAGGATCATTTGCAATCTGATTAGTGTGTACTTTACATTTTCTATTTTTTTAATAGAAAAAATCTCCCTGTGACACTGAAAATGGGTAAGGAAAGGGTGCAGGGTTACACTCACAGGAGCCGAGCAGTGCTCCCCTTCTCCGGGTGAAACAAACACTGGGTGCTTTGGACACAGCTGATCCAGCAGGACCACAGGTGGCCAAGAGATCCAACTCAGTGACAGTGACGGGACCAAACACCAAACCTGCACACACAGTTAAGAGTTAACAGCACTTACACCCATCCTAATAGTGTAAATAGGAACAGAATTACTAATTGAAGGAAATCCTTATTGATTCATGTTTGATATTTACTTACCATTTGAAATTTTACTGACCACTGTGTCCACACAATCAATTTTTTTCTCTTCCTGATGCATCTTGCTCTCGTATTCTACACCACTGTAGTCAGGAATATAAACTGTACATTTGTTGTATGAATAGAAATAAATGTCCTGAACTATTTACAATGGATTTTGTAAATATTCTTAGACATTTTTACTTATGAATACAAAAGACGGTGAGATACAGCCATGTCCCTGAAACTAGTTTCATAAGAGGGTTGTAAAAACAAAATGCAAAAATGAAACTCAAGGACGAAACACATATCTGATAAATACTGCTTTCTGTTTACTACAGCCTCAGGAATAAGCCTCTCAGGGAGGGTGGAGTTGAGCCACCTTGCCTCTGACGAGTAAAGCTTTCATAAATTCTTGCTTGTTTTTAAAAATAGTATATTTATAGGGCAAAGCTAGGTATGCACAAGTGCTATGGCTGTGTCTCACCCTCTTAACGATGGTTTGAGGCCTGTGAGTCTGTGTTAGATGACACAGAAATCAGATAACAGAGCCTCTTTTTCCACCGTTTGCACTTACATTTTGTTGAGTAACATTGCTAAACTATTAGCATGATAACAATGTTGCTAAGTAACATTTTAAGACATATCTTGTGCTTATTTACTTGAAATTAATTTTGTAATTAGAAAACTATCTGTGTACGCGCAACCTAGGAGAAATTTGTGCTGCCCAGAAATAGCAACTCCAGCAGCAGTTAAGAGGTAGAAATAATTAACATATCACACGGGTCTACTGCCACAATGGATTAATTTACTTGATGTTAAACCTTTTTTGAAAGCGTTGCTCCATTTGCCTTCAGCTTTCTTCTTTTTAGACAACACAATGCCCAAATTTTAAAATTTCTCCCTTTGGGCCAGGTTTTCTACACCTGTAATCATCCTTGCTACAATCCCCCATTCCTCCCCAGATGCTACAATATTCTTGAACGGGGCAGCCAGCGAGGCTCAGCAGCAGCGCTCGGAGCGGGGCGTGCAGGGCTCGGAGCGGGGCGCGCAGGGCTCGGAGCGGGGCGCGCAGGGCTCGGAGCGGGGCGCGCAGGGCTCGGAGCGGGGCGCGCAGGGCTCGGAGCGGGGCGCGCAGGGCTCGGAGCGGGGCGCGCAGGGCTCGGAGCGGGGCGCGCAGGGCTCGGAGCGGGGCGCGCAGGGCTCGGAGCGGGGNGCATGCAGGGCTCAGAGTGGAGCATGCAGGGCTCGGAGCGGCGCATGCAGGGCTCAGAGCGGGGCGTGCAGGGCTCAGAGCGGCGCATGCAGGGCTCAGAGTGGAGCATGCAGGGCTCAGAGAAGGGCTTTCCGCACAGCAGGGCTCAGAGAGGGGCATGTAGGGCTCAGAGTGGAGCATGCAGGGCTCAGAGAAGGGCTTTCCGCACAGCAGGGCTCCCACGGACCGCGGCAGAGGCCGAGCAGGAATGTGCATCACACCCCAGCAAAGGCCGGGCTGCCATCGCCACCGTGCCCTGAGAGGCTCCCAGCGGCCACGGCACCACACCACATGGGTCGCCACACTGAGCGCCGACCGGCACGCACTGCCCTGTCCCCAGACCAGACCGTGGGATGTGAAATTGAAACCCCAAACTTCCTGTCTCGCCACGTGCTTGGCAGCACCGCACCCCCTGCAGCTCCCGGTGGTACCCACACGCCGGCCACAGAGGGTGATCCAGCAGCCGGGGACCGGGGAATCCCAGGGCAGGATATGTGCTACAGTCATGTGAAATGAGTCCTCTCCTAATCCAGTTTCTATCATTGCATAATTAAAAAAAAAAAAAAATCCCTTACGCTGTGCAGTGTTATTGGTGAATGCAGAAGGTGAAGCAGATTTAATTTAGTTTCTTTTTCTTTTTTTTTTTTTTGTGCTATAACAGCCTCTTGCTGCCTTTTTAATTGAATTTTACTTGTGACAACCAGCATGACCAACAGAGGACAGCATATCCATTTCTTTTAACGATTAAAAGATCCTGAGCTTGAAGCTGCCATTCACTTTTTCACTCAGGAAATGAGAGTGACAGGCAGAGTGAAGCAGTGTGCCATAAGTAAGCCAACCAGATTAAAAAGGCCTTTTTGCAATTAACTAGAGCTGTTTAGAATTCCAGGAGATTACTTAAAAGTAAATCTACTTCTAACCAGGCATGATTGCTAACGAAACACTGTGGGGGCACATCAGTGAAACCTGGGTGTGTATTTTGATGCAATTGTTTACTGAGCACTGCAATAACAGTTAAAACATACTTGGGAGTCAAAGCACACTCAGAAGTGTCAGGTGAACTCTGCTAATTCCCCTTCAAAACTGCAGACAGACAAGGTGTCTGTAACCAAGTTTTCATTAAATGTGAGTGTTCCTAAAACACTGAAGTGAAGCCAACTCCAGTGTTTTTATTGCATTTGATTTGGGGGCAGAGAAGACTCTGCAAGTCATAATGAAATCCAAAGAACAAACCCATGAATTTCATGTGGCTAAGGTGAATTTCATTAAGGAAATCCAATTAACCTGCAAGAGCTGTACACATTGAAATCTATAATCTTTCACCAAAAGCTGGCTTTGTGGTTTTTACAGTAACTTTTTCTATTCCTGGATAAATAATGCTTTATTACAAATGCACTGACATCTTTATATAATTAACACCATATAATAACATCTTCATTAGTCTCTGCTTTGCAAACATTCAATTCTGCTTCCTATGGAATGTATCAAATAGCGTTTTTAAAGATGATATGAGTCGGGATGGATTGGGTGTCAGACACTAGCACAAAGCAAACACAGATTTAGGAGACACATGAGGAATAACGTGGCTCCTGACAGCGTGCGAGTGTGCATTTGCCGGTCAGGGCCTGATCCTGTGAATTGCTGAACTGAATTAATTAAGAGCCTAAGATACCATTAAGTCCATGGGAACTGACAGTGCTCAGCAGTACTCAGTGCTGAAGCCCTTAAATAAAAGCCAGCCTACAAATTCCGATTCATGCGAGTAACAATATTGCACACATCTACAGTGGGGACATGAATTATTCACGTCAGTGTAGCATGAAAGATGCAAATGGCAAAGCCTGTTTAAAATAACACACAAACACTCCGTGTTTCTGTGATATGTGGGAGGGTTATCATTTGGCCCATTTTTCACTTATATGCATATTCTTTTTATTTGCTGTGTGCATAGGTCTGATATGAGGATATGGAGAAAATGAATACAGGAGATAGACATCTAATAAACATTAGTAGAAAACGAGGAAAGGAGGTTACTGGTTAGCATTCTTCCCATATGAAACTACTAGATTGTATCGGAGAAATGTGAGTTAAGTGTTTTACCGTTCTTTTTTTTTTTTTTTTTTTAACCATTATCTGATCAGAGAAGCATGAAAAGCACTTTATTGCCTTTTTTTTAATCCCTGTGCTAGGAGCCCTCTGCAGGAAGTGAAGCTGAATTTCACAAATCTTCCCTTTCTGACGTCTCCCGAATTTCTAGGAATACCCCTTCCCTGTTACTATATTTGGTGATAGTTTCTAGGAAAAAAAATAATTTTCGGACGGTCTTGGACTCACCACACCTCCTCTCAGAGGACTGTGCGCCCCGGGTCTCCTGGCACGGCCCCTGCGGAGTTGAGGAGCTCACGGCTCGGGCTCACAACTCGCGGCGCAGGCTGCACGTCTTTGTAGCACTGTTGGAGGAATGAGCATGGAGAAGGAGTGGGAAGGGGAGAGGTGTCTTTGTGGCAACAATGAGTG
>VZTB01013328.1:177404-312689 GCA_013397245.1 Thryothorus ludovicianus
AATATATATTATTAATAACTAATATAAAATTATTATCTAATCCATATACTAATTACTTCCAACTAATAATAACTAATACTAATACAGTTAATTTTAATTTAGCTGTTAATGGGGGAGACTACAATTCAACAGTGTAAAGTAGTATTGATGCATTTTTGCTATCTGAAGTATCTCAGCTTCAATCAGACAGCCCTAATCCTTTTACTGCAATCATGGCCTTTCTATATGAACCAATATAAAATAGTATCTAGACACTAATTTTTTAAGTAAAGCTTTTCTTTTGTAGGTCAGGACAAGAATTAAAATAGAACACAACACTCCCCCATCCCCCAAAATATATATAAAATGTGTTCTGTCATCTACAACAAGACATGTATAAAGGGGTTGTAGAACAAGGTGACAAAAATCTTTTCAGGGTGATTCAGGACTGGCCACATGCATCAGGAAAAATAAGTGAATGCAGTAATTGTACTGAAAGGGCATTTCTAGTAGATACACATTGCTGCAGTTAAAAATTTCAGGTTTACGGTCAGCAAAATCTTGATTTTTGTTTTGATGCTGCTGCTGTTTGTATTAAAGATTTCTTTTGTCATCAAAGGCCTATTTCAAATCACACAAAGCACACACACCTCTGTCCAGAGGTGCCCGGATGCTGCTGCAAGTCAGAAGAATCTCCACTGAATTCACTAGATCTACATCTGTGAAAAATGCAAGTGAGATCATGTTAAGCTTCCTGGAACCTGAGAAAAGAATTTAGTTAATTTTTCATATTTTAACATGAACAAGGGGCAAATGTATTATACAGAACATAATATTGAATAATGTGAGGAATTGAGCATTGCTTTTTCTCAACAATACTATTAAATTTTATGCTTTGTGCTACAAGAATCTGTGAAGAATATGCCTGTTAGGTGCTATTCAGTGTGGATTGTTTTAAAACAGTAATTTTTCATTGGGCATGCCAATTGAATGGGCATGACTTAGAGTTCAAATGTGCTACCTGTTTTACTAAGGGTATTTATAAATATGGGTAATTTATCCTACTAAACTGGGATTCTGCTTTATATTTTTACTCTGACTGGTCCTTCTGTATGTATGGAAAACTGCCCAGACAATTCATTGAAAAATATTTTTAAATTCTTTAAAATGAAAGATGTTCTGTAATTCTATTATGTATACTTTTCTTCTACAAACTAATGTTCACTTTGTCATTTTTAAGTATCCTTAAAAATGAGAAATGCATGTCAACAGTCAATGATGATTATCCTGGGGTTTTGTTTTGGTTTGTTTTTTGTTTTTTTTTTTTCATTTGGAGGGCTGAAAGAAGAAAAATTGTCCTGTATTGTCTGGACTTCATGCAAAATATATTTCACTTCCCAATAATAGTATTTCTAAGGTTGCTGCCTCAAAATTCACTTTATTGTGTGGACAGAACCATTTTATAGGTCCAGAGCTAATGAATTAGAGGATCCTTGAAAAACTACAGTTTTCCTATCCAGTGGACTAACAGAAAATGATGAAATCCTGAGGTATTGTTGGAAAGTTGTTCTAACTTAAAAATCTTTTCTTTATAGTTTCATTCTTGATGTTCCACAGCATTCACCACTTCCTGCATGGCTTTTAACCGCAGGGAAAATGAGGGACTTTTGGGGGCAGATGTGTTTCCATTACACTATCATAATGCCCCTAAAAATCCTTATTGCTCTTGCAGTATTCTTCTGTATTGCTGGGCCTGGTGAGAACTACATGAAGACCTAGCTTATAAATACAGCTTTTCTCTAAAAACACTTCAAAAACACCACTGAGTTTTATTTTGTTTGTCTTATATTATTTTTAGTTGTGTTTACTGTTGCTTAAAATATAAATGGCAAGATATCCAACCACCTGTTGGTAAATAAATGTCATAAGTCATAAATCCAAGGGACATGCTGATAACTACATGGGATTATGGAGAGGGATCTGTTTTGGCTTTAGAGTGAGAGATTCATTTTTTTTTGGTACAACTAACTTGGTTTTTACATAAGAATTTAGCATTTATATCTCTGAAAATATGACAGATGTTTTGCAAGCTAACTTGAATGACTGCTGTAAGTGAGCCTCACTTAGAATATTTACTGCTTTTGGAAACACACATCAGGCCATTTATCAAATGCATAGATCTGTCTAGTACATTTATTTAAATTAAATCCAGCAAAATACTCAAATCGTGTTTTTATACAGTCTCAAAATAAAATTATGATTAAACCTGAAGAAGGCATTGTGGGTTGTGTGTGCTTACTCAGCTCAGAAGGTGTTTGTGGCCATTCCTGTTGCTGAGGAAGGCACAGCCCGTTGGGAATGTGCTCATGCCCATGGCCCCTGCCATGAAGGGAGAGATGTCAGGGGATCTCCCAGGCACAGCTTCTTCCTGGAGCCTGCAGTCTCCCAGCTCTGGAAGGAGAAGGCACAACATACACATATAAACCTGCTTTCTTCTTGTCTTGGTCTGGCAGGGCAACACACCATCAGTTTGACACGTGCACTGCTGGTAACATTTATTTCAGCAGCTGAGTGTGGGGCACACACAGCACTGTCACTGCTCTCTGGTAAATGTACTCCTGACTTCACTGACTTAACACAAATTATAGATGGTGTCTCATGGTCCCTCTGACAGTGCCTGCTAATAGCTTTAAATACCCTTCAAAATATTTGGTGGCATAGGAAAGAAACTAACTGGGTGGATTCACCAGACCACTTTTATTAAAGTTTTATCTCCAGGGAGATGCTCTTCATTCTGCTGTAGGAATGTGTTTCATTTTTCATGCAGCAAAATCTTACAGGTCAAGTCACGTCCTACAGGTCACAGAGAAGAATTGCTGATGTGACTGAGGCTCAGAACTTTTGCTGCCCAGAGAAATACTACAGTAACATGAAAATTCCTTTCTAGAAGGACAGAATGAGCAGTATTGAACAATTTTGTATTCACAGGTCAAAACACACTGGAATATGTCCTTCAACATAAAACACTGCAAGATACAACAGGATTTCAAATTAATGTATAGACAGAAAATAGAAAACACAGTCATTACATTAATTTGAAATTTTCATATCAATATTTGTGTTCCTGTTTGGACCACTGATCACAAGATGATCCCTAGTACCTTCTGACATAAATGGAAGGTATCACACAGACTGGCTTGAGGCTTATCCAGCCTTTATAATTACAGTTCCTTACAAGGTATGAATGAAACTAACTGAACTATTAATATTAGTCATAGAGGTTTTTTGCATGTTTTTATTCTAAACATGCCAAGGTGTATGTTCAGCATTCTTTTTATTTCCAAGTGACATTACTAGGTAAGACTGCATCTAATTGAGAATGTTTTAAAAATAAAGCATGCAACAGCAAATATTCTGTGGAGTTCTGAAGTATTAAGGACCAGTGAAGGGAGCACTCCCTAAACTACAAATTGTATCACCTTTATACCGAAGACTTAATATGAACAGAGTGGAGATTTTTGTAAAAGTCTTTTGGAAGCTATACTAGTCACAATCCTATGTAAAGAATACTGTAATAGATTTGAGCATTAAAACTGACCTAATTTTCTATTTTTCCTAAGTTACCATCTTATCCTACATGTAATCTTTCAAGGATATCTGAATTATTTGTTTTTCCAGCATATGCAATCATTCATATAATTTCTTGCATGAATAACTTGTTGATTGAACAGCTGATTCTTGCATCTATACCTATTTGTATATGTATAGGTTGTAGGGAAAATTAGATTCCTTCTGAATGTGTGCTTTGTAAATATGTAAAAATATATTTATCATATGACACTACTTTCAAGAAAAATATATGCTTAGACCAAGGAATCTCGAGATTAAATTCTAGAAACAGGATCAAAACAAATACTGTGATATTCCAGTCCCTTTCTAATCTAATAGGAATCACCTGGCATATAACTGTCATTTTATTTTGCACATTTTTATCACTGAAGAATAAGCAATAGAAAATGAGAATCAAGCACATGGTTTGAGACGTGTACTTAAACTTCTGAATTCAAATACTTGCTTCAAATTGTTTAAGTATTTAAATCATTTTGGTATGAAATAGGATGGCACAAAAATCTTTGGATCTGATATGGCCTCAGAGGAAGGACTGCAAAACTCATCTGTAAAACTGTCCAGTGCAGCTAAAGCACTGCAGCTAGGCTGTGAGTAGGCCTCAGTATCAAACATTTTGTAAAAGATTATCTTTTTCTCTGTTTTCTTAGAAATTAGCAAAGCACAGATTTCTACTAGTCTCTCCTTAGGGAGTTTGATTCTTTTAATTATAGGGCCAAGAGACATTAAGAGGAACAAACAAATTGCTCTAAAAGTTAGAACAGTGGCAAGTAGGTAATTTTTCAAGTAGAATGTCCACAGTGGAAAAGATATTAAGTATTTTTTATGCACCAAGAAATCAGTAATATGAGAATACTTTGATTCTTTTACAAAATGGAAGAGCATTTAATAGCATTTTAGTTTTTTAGTATATATAAAATTCTTGATTACCAACAGTCTCATAATAGAGAAACAAAAATAGAAGAAAGGACATGCAGTTATTACATAGGCTGAATAAGAGACATTCATTTATGTATCAAATAAGCCCATTTTTATCTCATGTACATGATTTAAAATGTGATTCAGAATACAGAACTTGGCTGATCCATTTTGATAGTGTTTATGTATTTCTTTGCTATGTTATTTCACTTGCAGTGTGTTAGATCCAGTTTGTTACCCAATTAAGAGTGTCAGTTGTGCTCCAGCCCATTCTGGGGGTCCCTGTGCAGCTCCTGTGCTGTCACCTGTGGGGAGGTGACTCCAGAGCCAGGCTTGGAGCTCTGGGCTGTGGCACAAGGGGCTGCTCAGGAAAGCCCAGATAAAGCCACCTAACTCCACAGTGGGCTAGAGAAAGGTGGGAAAGGGAAGAGCTCGAGCAGAGAGAATAGCAACTGCAAGAGAGAAACCCCTACTCAGATGCTGTAAATGTGTCTAGAATAAAGCAGCAGAATGTGGCCACAAGTGAAGGGGAAGCAAGGACTCATCACAGCCTGCAATGGAGCTTTTCATTGAATGCTTATTTATGGGAGCAGTAGTGCATAAAAAAAATTAACTCATTTCTCAATTATATTAAACTGTTTCAGATTTTACTAATTTGTTGCCATTTATGGCTGATTGAAGGTGTTTAAATGTCTTTATTTTTCCTTAACTTTTGAATGTATACAAACAATTTTATTCCTGTATTTAAATCATTGGTGCCAAGATTCTGACCAAAGCAGATCTTTATTATTGCATTATCAACAAGGGCAAATGTGATGTTAAGTCAGTTAAGAAGTCCATGGCTGACATAATTTCAGCTATAGCTGGAAGTAAACTGTACATACACTGTAGCAACACAAGGAATCAATGAAAGTGAATAAAAATCATTAAACGAAACCACGTATTTTATAACCCGACTTTCACCAAGATATGACCCATTTTATACTTAAGAAATTAAAACAGAAGTTGAAATGTTTGGAGATGATTAATTTATTTAGTAGTTAGACTTAATAGGTGAGATTACCCAATAAACAATCGACTGGAATTCTTAACCAAAATTACTTTTTTGTTGATGACTGGGACTTGGGTTGATTTTTTTTAAAAGAAAAAGCCGCTTCAAAATTTTCCTTACTTTTCCAATGACAGATTGTGTTTTGTATATTCCTTTAAAAACAAGCCTTGTTATGACTGCCATCTGAGGCTTTTGGAGATCCCAGCTGTGAGAACAGTGTAAGTACCAAACAAGATTGCAGCAGGTTAATTTTGTTGCAGAGGAAGCAATAAGATATTCCTATATGTAGCCAGGGAATCTGTGCTAGTAATTTTTGGAGTGCTGAACTAATCCATAACAAAATTATCCCATCACTGTTGTTGGCAATATGGAGAACTGAGTGAGCCCACAAGGTCCCCAGACTGGAGTCTGAATTAAACACAGACTTTGTGAGACAATCTGGGCTTATACTCAAATAATCTAGATTTAGTATTTTGATTATTCACATAAAATCATCTTATCATATAGATTTATTCTAACTTGTACCAGAATCTCACAATTCTATTCTTTTAAGACTCTGGGTGTGTCTAAAACAAAAAAGGAAACAAATGCCTTCTTAGAACGTATCTGAAATGAAAGCTCTAGAGTTCAGGTTCCAGGCTGAGCATTGGGAGGTGAATGCTGCAGCAGGAGGTTCTGGATTCAAGGTCTAGGCCCTGATTTGCCCTCTGGCCAGTGACAGGGAGGTGCCAAATGCCCTGACCTGAACCCAGGTGAGCTCGGGTGGTGCATGTGCCAGCAGTTCACCTGTCAGAGGGAGCAATACAGCTGCCACCTGATTCCAGAATGTTTTGATCTGGAATAGTCAGCTCTGGCCTTAAACGCCATATCTTTCTGTACCAGCTCCATTCCTATCTCTCCTTTCCAGATTATCCAGTTAATAAACACAAAGTTCCAAGAAGTCGAAAAAGCCACCCAAAACCAGAGGTAACTCCTCCTGCCAGGAAGTAAAGATGGAGCCACAGCTGTAATTTCCTGATAACAGCCCTTGCAGTCCCAGAGGGGGCTGTGAGTGGGAAAATGACACCAATTTGGCAGCTCGAGCCTCTGGACTTCCGTGTACAGCAGGCCCAGGCTGTGGCTGCAGTGTGGAGGCAAAGTGTGGTGTCCCAAAGGCCACCTTTGCCAGGCCAAGGGACAGCAGTGGGGCTGGGGTCATGCCTGGGGACCCCTGTCCCTCCTGCAGGGCCACCCTGTCCCTCTGTCCTCTGTGCTAGAGCTGTGGCTGCTCAGCAGGCAGCACACTGCACTTTTGTTATTGCTATTTTATGGTTTCACTGACTTTTTCTCACATGTCACCCACAAGATAGCAAGAGATGGTGAACTGCTGCATCTTGAGTTTCATCTCACCCAACTCCCAAAGAGAATTTCCTTTATCACTGTTAATGGAACTGAAGAACTGCCTACAAACAAAACAGTTGTGCTTTAATAACACAGTTTTAACTGATTTCACTTGGAGTTAATACGAGCAGAGTATTATATATTATATATACCCTTAAACAGCAAATCCACAGAGTATATTACAATTCCTGTAACAGCAAGTTTATCTCATTGAATAAAAAAAATTTAAAATTTCTAATGAAGCACAATATTGGGTGATATTGACATTATTATATATTTTCAGCTTTTTATGGAGAAGAGAAAAATGCATTTTCCTATTCTACCTACAGAACTCTTGAAAATAATTAAGTATTTTATGCCAAGAGACCAGACTATGGCAGTATTACAGCAGAAACATGGAGTTTTAAACATATTTGAGAGACAGAATCTTTGTTTCTCTTCTATATGATGATTCTGCATCTCCCAGTCCTGATGTATGTGTTTATAACTCAGGTTCTAAAAGGTTGGAAAGAACAAATAATAAATTCAAGGTGCTGTACCTCATTTTGGAATATTTTTTAGGCTTTAAATAATTATTGCCAATCTTTAGCATCAGAAATATAAAAAAAACTGGGCTGAGAAAAGGCATGGGAACAAAAAATAGAAGAGTAAAGCTAAGTTTCTAGACTTCAGGCCACTTGCCAGATGCTTCTTACATCAACTTTCAGTTCTGCAGCTTGCTTTGACTGTAGCAAAAAGATAAATATTTTCTTGTCGCAAGTTAACAAACACTGCCATGCGTGACAAATTGATAAGGGGTATTAAGAGTTGTATCAGGAGTTTATTAGTTCATTTGAGCAAGAGATAAACATGGTAGAAAGTTCTGATGTGCTGCTGAAAAATGAAAAATAACTGGTCAATGCCAAAAACAGTTCTGCTGAAAAAGAGGTTTCTATTCTTAGTGACTGGAGCTTTCATTGCTATAGACAATTTTTCTTTCTGTCTGTAGTAAATTCCTCAATGTGTCTGCCTCCTTTGTAAACTTACCCCACTGCTCTGTGGCTCTGTATTATCAGGTGGTACAGACAAAGAAACCTGAATTCTACACTCCTAAGAACTCTTGGCACAACAGGCAGAATTTGGGTTAGTGACTCTGTCACTTCTCCTTGGTGTCTTTTCACATTAACTGTAGATGTTGAGATCTTGTCTCCATGTTTTTGTCTGTTTTAGTTATTGAAAACTAAATATAGTGTATTTAAATATCCTTTAATTTAGCACTTACCTAATTAAATTCTTGTCTGATTATTTTTCTGATGTAGGCCTACATGCCTTACAACAAATTGATAGTGTTTGAATCTTGATATTGTCACCAAATCTGTATTTGAACTAAGAACTGCCAAAACAAATATGAAAAATCCTGCCATACATCCCAAATGCCACTTTTAGTTTCCTTTTTGTAAGGCAATGCAGTATAATATCAACAAGGAGAAATAAAGAGATAATGCATTGATATAGGATCAGAGTTTGCTGGCAAAACCTGGATGTGGATAATCACAGATTATAGAAACATAAGCAAAAAGGTCTTCCTAGATTGCAGGAAGAGACCTATATCCTACACTGTAATAACATTTTTTATCATTTATTTTATTGAACAATTATTTTAGAAAATTTTGGGCATTTTTTCCCTTACAAAAGTATCCATACTATTCTGTAGTCCCTTTAAGACAGACTTTAAGGCACCACTGCCATTTGTGGTATGCCAATTTTTATGGCTCTAGAGAAAGAATAATAACAACACACTTAGGAGAAAATTCTGACATTTTGTCTGGCTAATGTTGTTACACTTTGTCAAAGGTATAAGAACTTATTTTTATATCCTGTCTCACAATATGGGATAAAAGGGACAAGAAAATTAGGATAAGATCAAATGTACACTTTAGCAAGATGTGGTCAGTCAGGTAATATTTTCAGTTATGGGCAAGACTTCAGTGATTCCCAGATGCCTGAAGTAGGGAAAGGGTAAGGATGAGGAACTTGTGGATTTGATGGTTGCTTGGCACTGTGGAATGCAGGTACCTTTGCCCATTGTATAAGAACTGTGCCCTTTGCCTTGCTCCCCACTCATGACTGAGTACACTGACAGTGTTTGAGCCCTTCCTCCTTTGCTGAGGGCACAGTCATGGGAGATGCACGTGCAGGATGTTTATGGAAAATAATAACAAGTTTTACTCTTATAGCAACTGAAGGCTCATGAGGGAGTGTCACACATGTGAATATTTGGTGAAAGTAAACACTCCTGTCTGTTTTGAAGGAGAAAGGGCAAGGGATTTTTTTCCTCTGTCTTCTTAGACACTGAATCACATTCTGCTACAAGGCAGAAATTATTTATGTGCAGATGCTTGGCTTCTTTGAAAATATTACATTTTCTTGGTAGCATATTTATTCACCATATTAATATTAGTCAACTAGGGGTTACTATTTTTGAAATTGAACTACTCTGAGGCTAATAGCACAGAAATATTGCTATTGGCATGTTAGATATTTTCAATTAACTAAATAAGTTCAATAATTTAATAAATTATTTTTTACTCAGTTATTTGTGAGATTCACATATTTAGTCGCTTATTCTGGCTTCTCCTGATTCTTCAACCTGGAATATTTAAACTTAGACAACAGACTAGACAGTGACATGTACATGTAAATTCAGGTGTGGGATATGGCTTTCATAAAATAGGACACTAAAATTAGAGGTCTCTTGATACAGGAGACAGTTCCACTATTAAGCCACTGGTGCTAAGGGCAGTTCTAAGATTCAGAATGTGAGCAGTCTGGGAAGATGGTCTATAAGGGGCACGTTTCAGTTTGAGTCTTTTGTGAAGTTACAAGCTTCTTGCAGTGCAATGAAATCCCTCCCAAGGCTGTGGTATTTAACAGCAGCAGACCTTTGTGCTGTGACCATCAGCAGATATCTGTTTTGTCAAAGTCTATATTGTGATAATCAGCAGGTAACACATCTTACAAAACTACTGTACCTTGGCTGTGACATGAAGGAACCAGGATACTAATGGATCATTATGGGAATTTATGCAGGTCTATATCATAAATGTGAGAATGCAGGAACAAGGAGAAATGTCCCAGATGAGCTGACCAAGCTGCCTACAGGAGCACCACACTGCTTAAAGAATCAACTGTCTTTCAAATTCTCACCAACAACTCAACTGAGGATATTTCCTATGATGAATAGATCACATGTGGCAAGCACAGAAAACAGACAGATAGCATTTGTCTTCTGAGGTTTAAGAATATTTTGCTTAGTCTGTGCTGTAAGGGGCTAATAAAACAAAGATAAAATGGAAGGTAATATTGCTTGATAACATTTGTCTTATATTGGGTCTTACAGATTTAATGTTTAGGGTAGGATGATGCTCATATATCATAAAAGATCACTTATCTAGCACTTCAGACTCATTTTCCTGCCTAAACATGATTTTTTTTCTTTTTTTACTTTTTAAATTGGGTTCCATTAGAATAGGATGGTTCTTATTGCAAAAGTAATCTACAAAGGCATCCCCTTCATTTAAAACAACAGGACAGCAGGTTTTTGGGTTTTTGTTTGGGTATTTTTGTGGGGGTTTTTGGATACATATTGGGAGCAGGCCTTGATTCTGAAACTCCTCATTTCAGAATGTGTAGTACTGAATTCTTTTTCTTTTGGAAGTGGAGAAACTGTTCTGGAGTAATGGCTCTGAGGTGGTGCACCAAGAGCACTGCACAGGAATCCATCCCAATGAGCTCTGATGTTTACCTCTGCTCAGATAATGCACCTAGTCTGCTCTTACATCATGTATTCCAGTTGTGATTAGAATTACATGGAGTTCCTTTCGAATTTTAAAAATAATATAGTATTAAGAATCCTCACAGGTTATTATAGAACAGACATATGTCTCACAATATATAAACTGCAAGAAATAAACAGCACCTTTGATGAAAAGGTGCTATTTAGTTGTACTTGTAGCATTACTCACCTTGTACAACCCCAAATATAACTTGATCCTCTACATTTAAAACTGTATATTTCCATATTGAAATTGTTTCAATAAGATGTGTTAGTTAGGCATTGCTAAACTCATATTATGTTCCTGAGTAATAATTCAGTCTTTATTACTGCAGTAAAAGAGCTCCAAGACACAAGAATGTGGTAGTAAAGAGAGGATCTTCCCAAAGCCATGCAACCCAAGTGCTGTCAGAATCATTCTCTATGTGCTGCTTCAGTATGTGACTGCACTTTTTAATCATAAAAAGTGCAGTCTTTTGTAACTTGAAGATAAGGACTTTAATGAGAATTTTTAGGAATGTCTTACTTTCCTGTTGTAATACTTGGAATGCTTTGTTATAATCCTGTGTGCCCTAAACCAGGACATCCTAGTAAAGCAGCAAATGGAATGTAAAGATGAATGGAACTGAAAGAATATAGTCCTCCTTTATGGGAAAAAAAACACTACAGAGCTGAATGGTAAGTTCTTTAGAGAGTGTAAACTGAGGAAAGTATTAGAAAAAATTCCTTCAGAGTATGACTAGTTTAATTCTTAGTGGAGCAACAAACTTTAAAAATTTAATAAACCTTTATTAAGTGATTTTTGATAATATGGGGAATACATTATCTGTACTCCTATAAATGAAATACCTATTTCTACTTAATTTTTAGATTTACAGCCATATAGATTGTTATCCAAGGTGTAAACGTAAGTGATTAAAATGAGCAAACATTTCAGAATGTAGGTAAAGCATTGTACCTGGTTCTGCCTCAGGGCAACAAATGATCATTTAAGGAGCAAGACCCAAACAGTACCTATTTATTTATATATAGCTATACATACACACTTATGGTTTACCTTAGTAGATGCAAAGGAAATACCCCTTTTCTATAAAACCCACATTTTAATGTTTGTTGGGTAACATAACAGCTTAACCCCTCCTAAAGATAGTGTCTGGTTTTGTAGGTAAATTCAGATTCAGAGCAGAATCTCTCAAAACTCATCAAATTCCTCTTTGAGTCCTACCTACCTTAGATGCTTTTCATGTGAGAGGATGAATGACTCTGACAGTACCATTACTCTTCACTCATAAACAGTCCCCTTCTTCATCATGGTCCCTAGATTTTAGACACCCAAATTAAGGAGGGATTAATTATCCTTAAAGTCACTATGTTCCTTAGAGGATTAAAAAAATGAAAAGTCAGCACATTATTTTTCTTACATACAAGATCAGAAGAAATCATGAAAAAAGGAATATTCTAATATTGTCTCATTGTTGCTGCCTATTCTGACACCACTTTATAAACTGCACAAATCTGTTCCTGCAACCTACAAATTCTCTAAATGACAAAATAAAATTGAGCATGAATATAGAAAACATAATGCATTTATCATGCAGAAATGATTTCCGCCAATAAACACGTTCTAAATTGAATTAGTTAAGGCTAATATCACATAAAAAATAAAGAACCTAGACATTTAACTCACAGGAAGTAACATGATCAAAGATAAAGTCTAAATGACAACAGTCAGTAATTGTCTCTGTAAAATTACTGGCAGTAAGATTTTTATGTCATGATTATTATATTGGTAAAACTTTCTACAGTATAAAAGTATACACTAAGCACTGTGTTGTAAAAATCCCTGTGGTATAAGTCATAAAAAACCCACAGAAACAGGTGTCTCTATTACCTGACATCTCTACAAGGCTGAAATCAGACACTGATCTGCACAACCATAGGTTTAGCATGCCTTTAAATAAGTAGATTTGTTAGACTATTTTGCTTCTAATGAAATACAGCAAAGTGTTCTTTTGACAGAACATTTTATTCTGAGCCCCTATTTCTATATTTCACCCTAAAAATCACTTTTATAAATTACAAGTGTCACATAGATCAGTGTGAATTAAAAACCAAACCTCAATCTATGAATAGAGTCTTGATTTAAATAGGCTGTTTCACTTTTAAATCAACTGGAAACACAGACCAAAGCCCCTTTAACACGTTCAGTGTGCCCAAGCTTATTTTGGTTTCATTTCAACACTGGTGACAGGCAATAACATGAAACCTGAGAGATTTTGGCCGTGATTTTTGCAGAATCTGGAGAATTACTAAGTTTGAAGTATGTGAAACCAGTACAAAAGTGAAGGAATTATCCATGCTAACCTTTTCATGCCCAATTATTTACCAAAGTTAAACATTTTTGCTACATTCATAAAACTAAAATTCCAATTCATACAGCTGTTCTGAACAGGAAGAGTCCCTCTCCCATTAAATACAGAGTGATTAAACATTGGAGACTGTAAATGCTGGTTGATAAAAATGGCTGGTGCCTGTCCCAGAGGAGGATCTTTCTGGAACACAGACTCTGATAGCTGGATTAACACACTGAATAAATAAGGATTATGACCTTCTAGATATACTACTGGCAATTTCTTTGTACTCATTCCCCTGGACTACTCCCATTGGTTTAGGAGGAGAGGACACAATAAATTAACCATAAATCCTACACTTGATTTCACATTTAAACAGGCTCCTTTGCTGCAGCAGGAGTGGTCTATGCAATGAGAACCTGTGTGTGTGTGAGGGCAGTGTCCCATGGCTGTGTATCTGTACATCTCACACAAACACTGCCGAGGCAAGAAGGACATTGCTTGACTTTCTTATAAAAACCATGTTGTCTGATAACTGGAAAATTATTTTTGCCTTATTCCAGTAGTTGGACCTGTTGTATGTAATCCCAGAAACACGTCTCAGGTACTTGCTTTGAGCTGCAGAACACAAATGAGTAGCATAATCCAGAAATGATCTAGAAAAACTACATTTTGTCTGTAAAACTTAGTTCAGAAGTATTGCTTGGAGGTGTTATTTCACACTGTGCAACAAATAACTGATTCCATGTTTCAGTGATACAAATATACATTTTCACTCTATATTTACACTCTGCATACACACCCATTATTAATGTAATCCTTACTCCCTATCAAAGGCTGGATTTTTACCTGTAGCATAAGCTTTATCCATAAGCAATTGCTTGACTAGAATGAATAATGTAAAAAGCACATTTTCAGTGCAGCCACCTTAAACAATGACCTACATTAATCACTAGTGGTTAGTGACAGAAAGCAATGTGGTTATAATTTGCTGTAAGGTCTTTTAATTCTTAGATTGAAGTTTTCTGGCAAAATCTTCATTAGCTTGAATTAATTGTGATAAACACTTATTGAGGAAAACAAAGATTTATACATACACAATTCCATCCGAATTCCTCAAGTCTTTACCAGCACGGACAAATTGCTATAGAAAATATCTTAAGGATTTCCTGTAAAAGGCAAAATCAGTTGTTAGCCTGTCCTAAAATGCAATAGTTTAGTTAAGAAAAAGGAGAAGCCTTCATGGTGCCCTTGGCACTAGACTTGACTGAAGCCAATACTATTAATCCTGTCATGTCATAAATACTGTAGGAAAGACATGCTAACAAAAAAGACAGCACTGACACCAGTTATCATGTGTAGGAGTATATAAATACTGCAGAAATCTCTCTCACTTTAACAAGAAAATCAGATTTACAACAATTTTCTGAGAGAATTGACTATAATTTCACTGCAAAAAAATATTTGTACTCTGAAAATAAAAGTATTTTTAAATAACCACATGACTTCAGTTACCATTGTTATATCTATGTCAGCTTTTAATGAGAGACTTATGGATGTGTTATTAGTTATGTGTTATTAGTGTTCCTGCTATCTGTTCTGCTTGTGGGAACGTTTGATTTAGTAATGAAATCTGCTCCATTTGAAAAATGCATTTCAGCCTAATGGCAGAGCTCAGTAAACCTGAATTGGTTTGACATCTAAAATGGTTTATAGTTGGGAAAAATGGGTATCTCTCAATTAAAACACATTACAGTGAGACTGCTCAAATCAACTACTGCCAACAAAAGTGCCCAAGTTACTTACATTTAGAAAGGATTTAGCAAATAGCTGTTCTCTGATACGAGCCTGCTGCAGAGCTCTCTGTAGGGAACCCCACTCTGTTTGTGGAATTTAAGAGCACTGGTGGAATTTACAGAGTCCATACACCACATTCCTAAAATGTTGATAAAGACTGAGTTTCAGTTACTTACATCAAATTTTTAAAGGTCGTCAAAATAAATACTGCAAGGTAAAACTCAGCAAAATGCAGCATTGTTTTTACAATAATCTCTATTTTCCAGGTATTTGTAAAATTGAGTTGTTCAGCCCATTTCCTATTATGAAGAAATCCTTTACAATTTTGAGTTATGGATAGTGGCAATACTCATAAAGAATCCAGCAATAAGTACAGCAGTGGCTTTGGTTCCAAAAATCTAAATCCTAAAACTGTAAAACATTGTAGAAGGAGTTTTTATTTATGATACATAAATGTGTTATTCTTCCCAGTTCAAACTGTGCTTTTGCAAGAAGCCCTGTAATCTTCATTGAACATAATTCCATGATGGAACTCCACAGAGGAACAGGACTGCCTGGACACAATGCCACATAGAACTGAGAAATATTTATTCTTTTTACTCCACACACAATAAATACAAGTATATTTTGCTATTGTTTTACAGTGCTTATGGGAAAATTAAAATATCTAAATTTTGTCATAATCCTCATATTTCTTATTCTTTTCTTATGGGTAAAATATTCTATTCTGTTATTTAAAGCTGTGTTGAAAAGTGAAATAATTTATGTTTGTACAAGTGTCAGTATTATGTATATTCTGTATATTTATATATTCACAATGAATATAACTTTGGAATGAGAATAAAACATGAATGAAATAATTTTCCCAATACAAACTGCACAGATTTTTGAAAGACTATATAACCCTCACAAACCTTCTAGGGTCCACTTTTGTCTGGGACCTTCTCACACATCCACTGATTAAAGGAATAGATGCTAGTAAATAAAACATCTCTAGCTAATAGTACCAAAGATATAATTTAAAGTACTAAAGGAATTTTCTGTATGCACTGCTATGGATTATATTTTTCATTGTATGATTTTTTTATTTCAATTACAACTCAACAGGATGGCAAAGGAACATGTGAATACATGTAAATATGAGATGTGACTAAGCACAAGAGTGTAATGATGAGAAAATTTTCCTACAAATTATCTCTTTGCATGAAGTTTTAAATATATTTCTTCCACAGAAATCAAACCAACTCCCAGTGTAATATTAAAGCGAGTGGCCTGTCTGTGTATGTCCCTTACGTCATTATTGTTTATATTTCCTTTGCACAATACAAGATTGCACAGAAAGGAGTTTGCTGTGACCCCACCTCTGCAGTTCCCACAAAAGCTGCCACTGAAACCCCCAAATGCCTGCCAGAAATCTCAGCATTGGGAAGGCTAAGGAATTTGCCAACACGATTTTGAAAGAAGCCAAGAGATCATCAGTTACATACAATGATTACATTTTTGCCTGCTGATATTCATCCATTTTAAAAAATAAATGAAAGCAATATGTGTTTTACTTTTCTCATGCTTGTGACTGTATATTCTAGTTTAAAAGTGATGATGGTTACAGCTTTTGTTCTTTCGTTTTCCCCTTCAATTTGTCAAATGCACTGAGAGCACTAAAAAAAGGAGAGAAGAATAAAGGTGGCAAGGCATCTAAATATAGCCAAGATTGTTTATGTCAATGAGCTCTGCAAAAGGATGATGGGTTTATGTGACTGTCTTAGGGAATTGGTTTGCAACGCTCATTTATGCTATGCATCCTTATTGTTCATATTTCAAAGGCCTTTCTTTTTCAAGGCTCTAAACGTACAGATCAAAAGTTAAATTATTAACTCAGTTGTGGAAATGGAAGTATTGAAGCTGACTGACTCTGTCAAGTCAATATTTACTGTTAGAAGAAGGATTAGAATTCATGTCATCCCTCCAAATCTCACATCCAGAATTGTCCACCTTCCACACTGTGACAAATGTTCATGTGTTTGGGTTTAAGTGCTTAGTACCCAAGGAAGAGCAATCAGGCAAACGGCAAAACATTTTTTAAAGATAACTCAGATGTTGAACATAAAAACCCCTCACATTTCATGTTACAATTCTCCTCACTACCATTTCTCAGGAATGTTCTGATTCATCCCTGTGGAACACTTTGTGTGCTGCAGTTTAACTCTGGATTTCTGTCATGGTACCAGCAATGTGCCAAAACAGTGATTTCCCTTCAGCCCACGTGTGGCTTGCTCCTAAGCCAAGCACATCCTGTCTGCTCCCATCCCCACTGTCTGTCACAATTATGATTTTTTGTAAGATAAGAAAATCCCATTTTGACCACTGGAGAGCCAGGCTGCTTAGGTCACAAGATTCTCTTGGCTTAATCCTTGTGTATGAATCATGAACTTTCCCTATTAAGTACCAGCATTCTTGAGATGATCAAGCTAGCTTATGAAGGCTTCCAGAGCTTTCCACATTAATTATCACCATGTTTAAAGGAGCCAAAGTGGCAGCTAATTAAGAATTATAAGTTGTTTATTCTTACTTTTCCTTTTGTCCTCTATTCCTCACTCTTATGTGGGCTGATACTGTAAATAGCAATAATACAACTCAGTTAAAAGAAAACAACATATGAAAAGGATTATGAGAAATATAAATTGAACTGAAAAATAGCTATGAGAAAAAATGGAAACAAATTTTCTTGTTTCTACGCTAGAATGGGTCAAGTGTAAGATATACATGAACACAATTTCAGTTCAGAAGAACCTTTTCTCACATTAATTATCAGAAGACTGTAAGATAACCAGACTAATAGTAAGCCTCTAGTTTGCAAATAAATGATTTACAACTTCTGCAAAAGTTGCAGAAGCACACACACTGTTGAGAAGTCATGGTAAATACCATGTGATTAAGTAAGTATTCTGTTAGGAATAAATAAGGTAAAGACTTTTAAAAGAAAAAAGAAACTATTTCTTAACATTTGAAAGTGGAAACAGAATACTCACTCCAGATTCAGAGCACACAAAATTGCTAAAGTTTAGACTTCTAATTACTTTCAATCTGGAAACATGATGATCCTGGGCACTTCAGGAAAAAAATTATATTCTTGCACCAAATTCAGACACTAAATCTAGTAAAAGTAGAACAAATTAAAGCCTATTACTTTTAGTTACAAAAAAATATATAATTTTTTAATCTTTTACCAGGATGAGCATTTCTAAATAAAGATTGGGTAAATTCCTCAAACATTATTTTAAGTGCAGCGCAGCATGATAGGAAAAAAGTGTATTTTACATTTGGAAAAAAATAAGGAGATTTGTACTTAACTGGCAGTTAATTAACAACATATATAGGTGGATCCATTATAGATGTATGAATTACAGGACACACCCAAGTCATAGTCAAAAATCCTTTGGGAACTTCTGTGAAGACAGTAAATATTTTTACAATAGCAGTGATTAAGCCTGAAAATAAAAGGAGAAAGCCCTGAAAGGAAATAAAAAATGAGTCAAAATCATTAGTGTGTTACTCTCATATTTATCATCCAAAGTGAGTCAAAATAGCTGCATTATTCTCATATTTATCATTATAAAACTGTAGTGTAAGAATGCAGTCAAGAGGAAAAGAAGAAAAAAGATGAAAAGAGCAAATTTATCTTTAATATTCTTTCCAAAGAAAGAATATTTGAGAAGAGTACTGAAATTTGAGAAGAGTACTACTAAAAGTAGCATTAAACTGAAAATTCTTCTTTAAGCACTCAAATGAGTTCTGAAAAAGAACTAAAACCAGTGGAATAACATTGGAATTTATGTTTTCCAGACAAATCCTTTGGAATCAAATTCAGATACTGTAGGTAGATATTTACAAATATTTAAAATGCATAAAACTATCATAAAGGTTCAGTACTGCCATTTTTTGAGGCATAATTCAGTGACATACTTGAACAAGTGAGTAGCTGAACACGAGTCTTGCTTCCAAGGACTTGCATAATTTAGCACCCAGGTTCAGGAAATGACTCTAAGTAATACCAGCCTGATTCAATAAACTATTTGAAGACACAGGGTACTGAGCATTGAATTTAATGTTTGCTATGTCTGTAATCAGGTAAACAGAATCTTGCTCCAGAACGAAGGTTTCTCTGCAGAAAAATAACCATTCTCTTGTTTCAGTAACTATTTTCCTGACAGAATATAGTATACAGAAATCAGGCAGAAAAATCTAGCATTTGTGCTAGAGATCTTTGCCATCCCTGTCTTAAAAAAAATTACTTGTTAGGGATAAGCTCAAGCCACTTAAGTAAGAGCTACACAGAGATAAACACTTCTGGTGAAAAAACTTTACTGTATTTTTTCTAGACTTAGTGAAACACTGCAAAGTCTTATAAATACTTCATAGCATCATGCAAAAATTTAAATTAAAATTTTAGACTACTGCTGTGCTGAGTGTTTAGAGGAGAAGTTTAAAGGTCTCCAGAAGCTGTACTGTTTAATTGTTAACTCTTTTTGTCCTATTCCTCACTACCTCTGAAAATATTTTTTATAGAAGGGTACAAATGTGCAGAAACTGTTTCACAATTTATATTAAAAAAAACCCAACTCTAAAGCTATGCTTTCAACAAAAATCAGCATAACATCTTAACCTAATAAAGTACTGCCCTACTTTGTGATTTGCAGACCTCAAAAAAGGAATTGAAATATTTTGCTTTGGCAGTGAGGCAAAATTACTTCCTAAGACAAAAAAAAACCTTGAAAAAATTACCTTATCTTGGTACTCCTTCCAATCCTAGAAACTGCAGCACCAGGAACTGTTTTGAGACGTGACAATGTACATGATGCAGATCAGTAAAGGGAGTCACATTCAATTACTGTTCTACAATGGCATTAGGTAATTGGAAAGGACCACAGAAAAGAAACATTTCCAATGCTGGTTTTTTTCCTTTGGATGAAGTGAGCTTGTGTAGAGTTACAAAAATGAACTAAAATTATAAGGCCAGAGTACAGGCATGGCATGCTTCTAAGAAGAATCTGTTTCTATCTTCCATATGCTGTACAAGCACAAAAATAATGATGTATCTGAGAAAAAATACTTTCTATTTATGAAGAGAAAATTATTAATAAAATTATTTTGAGATAGCATTAAAAGCAACCATGAAAAAAATAAAGGTATGTATATAGCACAAAGCAAGATGGTTTTTTGAATGCTAATATACAAATGATTTCCTAAAACTTCTATCAGTTACTGTTAAGTGTGTCATTCTTTGTGGCTCATCTTTGCCCAGAGAGCTCCATCATTGATCTAGTGCAGATTGTTAATTAATTTTTCATATTCTCTGTGCAAGACTATATTAAAGTATAGAAAAGTAAAGATACACAGGTCTTAGATCATCTTTCTTTTCAGTCAGCAGTTACTTCTCTTATTTGTTTTGTTTAGTCTCTCAAAGGGACAAGGGAAGGAGAACAATGGATTTTCTCTAAAAAACACTGCTCATAGTATATGATATCTACTTCCAGATATTAAACTCAACTTAATATATACAGTGATCAATAGATATGAACTTCATGGGGCAGTGGGGCAGCAAGGCTACAGCAATTAAACTCTGCCATAAATCACAAGTACTGCTGGAGCTGTTCTCTTTCCATCCTAAGGGTTTCCTCCTGCTTGATGTACCAGTAGATTTACATTATAAACCTGATTTTCTTCTTACACATGTAATATATTTTAATATGTAAATTCAGCAATGGCAATTGCATCAGCTTAACAGTCAACTCTTACCTCTTCTTCATGATCTTTTATCTACCTTATTTATTATCACATAATGCATATGTATATGCATAGGAGTCTTACATTACATTACATTTCTGCTCATGATTTAAAAGCAAACGTGTTAATTTTTTCTTCATAGCAAAGAATGCAGCATGTTATTTTTATGTACCACTAGGAGAAAACTGATAAAGAGGAAATGAAGAAGGGGAACAGAAAAACAAAGTGAGAAATGAAATCCAAGTTACTAATGCAGCGATGTAATGCCAAGAAACTGCTCCAGAGAAAATGACTAACTGCCAGCTTTTCTACCTGTTGCCAAGAAAATGTTGCTGTGTTCACTGATCCTGTAATTAAACTGAGTATGTTCTGAAACAATTTCTTCTGAATTGTGCCATCTTCTGTGAAGGGGGAGGAAGCTTCATGCCTATAATACACCAATAGAAAGATGGTTCTTCTCTAAAAAATTAGGTAGAAGAGCAAGCTTGGTTTAATCATGTACACACATTCTTTAAAGAAAAAAAATAACATTTGGAAAGAGAAATCTTATTGCCTACAGACCTTTGGAGGGAAGCACAGAACTGTAATTTGCATCTTTCAAAATACTCTTGTGCAGGGCAAAAAGTTTTAATAGCTATCTTTTAATGTCCTGTAAAAACAGCAGTCTTGCTGACTTCTGCTGTTTTATCAATATTTCAAAATGTGAGTTATTAACTGTAGTGTGTTGTAGCAATTTCTTCCTAGGATTTTTAATATTTAAATTATTGCAATTATCCATGCTAGTCAAGGTATTTGTATACAAGCATATCAATAAACCAGGTCATACTAGTATAATTCTGTTGCCACATTTTATCTTGTTCAGCCCAATCTTGGTAAACCAAGATTTTGGAAAGGCTGACTATATTCTCTTCACCTCTACTATGGTCCTCTGGGATCTTCTGGTAAAGCTTCCTTGCACTTTGCACAGCTTTTCTGCATTCCTCATGCTTTTACACCTGGTGAGTTAATGAAATATTTGCTTTTCTTAGCTGAGTCATTCTTTGCTCTGTGGCTGGCTGTGCTGGGCAGAACATCTCAAACGTTTGTTGGGGTTGGAAGGGACCTGTGGAGATTGTGCAGTCCAATCTCCCTGCTGAAGCAGGTCCATCTAGAGCAGATTGCACAGGACCACATCTTTATTGTATCAAGAAATGTCTGGGTCACCTAATAAAAGTGTCAGAATGCTCTTGCTTCCAAAACAGTTCCCAAATCTCTTCCCCACATACAGTGATAGTGACTTTCAGAATGTGTGGGCTGACAGGTGCAATTCTGTGCTGGCTTGTTTAACTGATGAGTAACAGATCAGAGTCTTTCACCAGACAGAAATCTCTGCTACTAATCTACCTCCAAAACAAAACTCAGAAGCTGAGGCAGGTCACTCTTACTTTCCTGGCTTGCATCAGTCCTGCTCTCTCTTGCTGATATCAGCACTATCCACTGACTACAGTGGACATGAATACAACCAGGTGGTCCATTACTGATCATTGCTTCTAATCCTGACATCACCTAATTAATTCTTGTACTTCTAAGCCAAGCTTTGGACAGTTTAGTGGAGAATGAACAGTTAGCTATTGGTGCTGATTCATTATCACCTGTTATTTCTCAAGCTGCCAGCATTGATTCCAAATACATCTCCTCACATTTTCACTGTTGAGCAGTTCCACTTGCTTTGCAAGAAGCAGAAGGTTTCCAAACTTGATAATTTTATGAGTACTTTTCAACCACTTCTAAATGTACAGCAAGAGTAACACAAAAATGTATGTATCTATTTTCATTTGCTGCAAGAAAGGCCAGAAGACAGATATACAACTATACTTCACCTGTTCAATGGAGACCACGTTCTGTAAATTTTGGCTTTTCAGCAGCCTTTCCAGTTGCCACTGGGAGAGCAAATAAAGCTGGCTAGCAGGCAGAGCTCAGCTTCTGGGAGCTGTTGTTTGTTACAGAGCTCTCCCCCTCAGTCTGTGTCCCTGGTGCCTGCCCTGGCAGCAGGACTCAGTGCACACTCACAGGGGTACCTGAGGAGCCTTTACACAATACCAGCACAAAGCATCTTGTGTGAGATGTGACATCTCACAACTTGCACGAGGACCTTAATTCCAGAATTTGGAGAGGGAAATTCAATCTGGCATAGAGTCCTTAATGTTACCAATGTATGACCTAGATTGCATTTCCCTAGATGGTTTATGAAAATGTTACTTGAGACATTTTTCAAAAGGGTAATTAAAATGTACAGCTGCCTATTCCTCATTCAGAAGAGCTGCTACCCTGTTGTAGATGGAAATCAAACTTTATCAACCTGGTTTGTTTTTCACAAATCCATCCTGTTACTCACTTCCTGCTTATCTTCTGGATGACAGCAAATTATTTTTCGTAGTTTATTCTACTATTTTTTATTTTTATATTTAATGAACGAGAAACTATTTGGATTCCTGAATAAAAGTAGTATTTGCAGTTAAGTTACAGGAAAATTCACCAGTTCTTTGTAGTCTGCAATAGTAAAAGACACCTAATTTGATCAAGTGCACTTAAAATGGTTTTCTTTCTTCATATTTCCTCTTATCCTTATAGTCTTTAACATGCCTGACTGCCCTTTACAACTCCAACAGGATAATGCTGCAGCAGCTTTGTGTTCCTCTGTCTTCTTCCTTTTTGACCATCCCCCACAAAATTCAATTTCATATTATCTTACTACTAACCATTTCTAAATCTTCCACTTTGTTAACAAATACATTATTAATGGTATTATTATTAAAATGTGTTGTTAATATTGCCAATCTTTAAAATGGTTTAAAAATTCACAGTCAGTTCAGGCCTAAAATCTTTGCAATAATATTGTCACATGAAAACTCTTCTTTCTATTCCAACATATAGAAGCAAAACCTTTGCAGCTGCACAAGCTTTAAGAAATAAAAGAAAAAGCCATTTTTATTTATTACATGTTTTGATAATTCAGTCAAGCTTTGCAACAGGTGAAATTGTCTTTGAGACTGAAGGCCACACCAAGCTCTTTTAGAGCCATGAAGACATTAAATCATCTTTTTGTGAGGCAGATTGCATACTTGCCACTGTGTTACTGGTCTTGTGGGATAAAATTAATTTGCAGAGAGTTTTGGATTTATTTTTAACAATCAATCTTTATCAACCTACGAACTATAAAAACTAAAAGTGGTTTTTGTCTATGGATGTTTATTTTATGTATCACCACTTGCACCATTTGGAATATAACAGTATTTATGTACTCAAATGCATTAGTTTGTAAGGAAAAGTTTGACACAAAGTGTATAGGTTAGTTTAGTTTCTTACTTAACTGCACTGTAAAATGCTGAACTCAAACCAGCTCGCACAGGATTTGGTTTAATTTATCTCTGTTGGAAGTAATAAAATATATCATTTAATCCAAATTCCAATGCTGTGCTCTGAGCATTACTAGTACACGCCATCTAAAATGTACTAATAATGCCAAAAAATGAAACACTGAATGTTCTTCTATTTATTCTCCATGTATCATTTTCTCACTTTGGGAATCGGGCTCTGAAGTGCTGGCAATTGAAATAATCTGAACCATAAGTTTTTAAAAGCTATTCCTTAAAATAGAATTTGATTACCTTTGTGGGTGGTGTTTCTTCATACCTATGTGGAAAAAAAAATTGTCATGACTCTTTTTTATGCTCCATCTACAACTCTTTTATTCTTTCTAAAGGTTCAGATGGAAGACTGTGTTTTTCTCCCTAGATTTCTTGATAAATTTGACAAATACATTGAATAGGCTTCAATTATGAGAAAGTAATGTTGTAACATTTTTGCTGGGCCTGAATTGTAAGGGATTAGTATTAAATTTATAAAGATTTCTGGACTATTACAGTAAACACATCTTTGCTCAATGGATTTAGATGAAAATTTACTAATTAAATCTGCAGGCTCATTCAATTTCATTTTAGAGTGAATTTAGAGTGAAGCAAGGATGTGGAATTCTTTATAGACAGTACAAAAGAGAAGGTTGTTCATTTTTTAGTTCCTACCATATATGCATATTTCACATAGGCTTTCTAAAGATGACTCTGCCAGCATAAAATACCAATTGGAAGACTTTCTCAGTGCTTTCTACTGTTGTAAGAAAACAAGGCAGAAGAAACAGGACCATTACTATCATGGCTTGGGGGAACTGATTTTTTTGTAGCTATGCCAATAAAATTGTTCATCTGAATCTGCTCTGTCTGTACAGCCTGGGAAAGATGGAAAGCAGAAAAGCAGCCTTCCAGAAGTGACTGCTTCTTCACAGGAAAGAAACAGTGGTCATTCTCTGGGAATTGACTCCTCACAAACTCTAGAGTAACTAACTGGGACTAAACAGGCAATGTTTAAAAAGGTGGAGTGAGAACATTGTTACAGAAGAGATACAAACTTAATCTCTGAGTTGAGCAAGGATGAGAACAACCAGCTCACAGAAATTACCTGGGAATTGCTCCATCAGAAATGGATGTTTGAACACACACAGATCATAGCTCTGAAATTAATACTAGCTTTTGGTGGGGTTTTTTTTTGGTTTTTTGGTTTTTTTAACTTGGCAATTCCCTAGAACCAATCCTGCTGAACTACAAACAGCTGCAAATCAAATATAAGCCTACAAGCTGTAGACCAATTTATATGGTGTACCACATCATGCAGCAACAACACTGCTACTATGGAAATTGTTTCTAAGTATAATGGTAGCAAAAAAATTATTTTAAATTAACATTTACTCTTCAAATTTTCAGCTAAATGCAGCTTTCATCTGAATGAGTGTAGGGTTATGTTGTTTCACCTCCCTCCAAAAATCACATAAAGGATACATCTTGGCTTACCAAAAAAATTGCTGAGAAGTTTACACTCACATTCTTCACAAGTGAGAAATGTTCCTTAACATTAGCACTAACACTTCTAAAAAACTTTTCATTAGGAAAATGCATATGAAGTACCCAAGATACATATATGCCACAATACAACTGTGATTTTAAAACCACACATGCATATAAATAAATGCAACCAAAATTATTTGTAACAGTAATACCATGTTTTGTTGTGCCCAGAAGTTTAGAAATCTCAGTACTGTAAAACATTCAAACGTCAATGCTCATCATTACAGCTACATTCTTAGTCTGATTTGGTCTGCTGCCTCCAAACTCTGCATGGTCTTAAAGAGCAATTTTTAAGATCTAAGTTCTTTTAAGAATGGCACTTCCTTTCTAGTGCTTTGTATCTTTAGAGCTACTGTTTTTTGTCTTTAAATCACAAAGTTAAGAGTATCTCAAATACTCTATGTCATTATTCTATCAGTAAAGCTTATCAAAGTCCATATGCCAGGAAGCTAGAAAATCTGCTTCTAAGCACAAATATATCTTTGAAGCCTTAAAAGTTATTTCTGGAAATTATACACCTGCAGGACAATAACACTATTTTAAGATGTACCACCATCTGAAGGCAGCCCCAGTAAGACTCAAGAAAATAATTGATTACTTATATATGCACACTAAAATGTACCCAACTATCCTAACCTTGTCCAGCTGTACCCATTTAAACGAGTTTCTTTTCAGCTTTCAGACAACACAACCACTTCCCTCTTGATGTTACCTTCTAGCTTTTGTAAACTTCTGAGATTTTTTCTGCTATATTTTCCTCTCAACAAGAGCAGTTCCTTCACTCTGTTTAATAATAGAAGAATGCTCTGACTAACACAGTGCATGAGCTTAAGAACATCTCATAAACATCAATTTTAAGAATTTAAATATGTTAATTTGATAATATACTCATTTTTAAGCATATTGCACACATTCAAGGACAAACAAGATTTCTCTGGAGATAATGGATTGAACTGCATGGTGTGAAAAGTGCAACCAGGAGGGAAGGAGCAGTAATGGCAACTGGGCATCATTAGACAATGTAGAGGCAACAGAGAGGCAGGGAGCAGGGACTTGCTCAGAGACAGATGCCCTTGAAGTACAGAAAGCCACAAAATAATAACAGGACAGGTAAAGAAACAGGGCAGATAAACAGGCCTGAGGCCAAAGAGCAAGAGTTACCTCATGGTATTTAGCACAGCACTTGTTTCAAAGTAGCCTGGATATGTCAAGGGGCATAAAAACCTGAGATTATGTGGTACTTCAGTCCTGGGAGCCTTCTGAACCCCAAATGCTTTGTTCCCTCCTGAACTCTGTGGGTTGGTTCAGACAGCACAGTTCTTTGCCTAAGAACAGGAAATGCTACAGGGCACAGATGAGCTTGTGGAGCAGCTCATGTTTCTGACATTTCCTAGTGCCAAGCAAGTGCTTGGGAATCACCTTGTTAAATTCAAAAAGGTGTAAAACTCTTCCTGCTGCTCTGAGCAATCAAGATAGAAAAATGTGACAAAAATCATCCTTTAATATGCAAATACTAGTTTGCTGAAAATGTAAGATAATAAAAGCATATTCACAATTGCTTCAGGAGTACTTTGGATTACTGAGAATAACTTGAACTGTTTTTTTAAGCAGCAAGTCAGTATTCCTCAGAAAGCATTCCTGATTAGAATCATGGCTTTGTTTTATTTTTTTTTTAACTTTTTTGACCTTTTCTATCTAGGACAACATATTTGTGCTTTGTGAGCTTCCAAGGATGAAGGTTTTATTTCTTTCTTTCTTTCTTCCAATTCTTGTGCGAGTAGGACAAATTCTTCAGGAATGAATAGAAGCCATTTGGCCTGCAATACTTATCCTTTTTTGGTTCTATCTTTCTCCCATGATGTCATGCAGTTATTTTTCTGAATGACTTCAATGTGTTTGCCTCAACAAGTCTGCTATTTTATAATTATTATTGTAGTTGTCATCTTTTAAAAAGGAAAGTTCCACCTTTTCATTAAAAAAACCCTCAAAACCTACAACAAAAAATCCCAAACAAGAGCACATTTTTCTTTTCTTCTTTTTCCCCTTTTGGTTCATCATAATATCTGGAAATTGTATTGTAAGGAATATACAAGATGGTAAGTACTACATGTGTCCTACAAATATCAACTCCTGCTACAAGCTCTGTATTGAGATTCTCTGATAACATCAAGCTGACTGTAAATAATTAGTAGGACTCAAATAATTTTAATCTTACAGTTTTTCAATCTGTTATTGTCAGTGCCTCTCTACTCCATTCTAATATTTAATTATGATTATGATGAAAGTATATTATATTTGATACAATTATATTAGTAGGAATTTAAAAAAGATTCCCTTCCACTCCCTCAAAAAATTAATAAAATTTCCTAAAAGAAGGGATTCATTAGAAAGGAAATTATAAAAGAATTATAAAAATTTTTGTAAAAAATTTCTATTGTATCTGGAAATATACAGACATCTCCCACTCATCTGGTTTCAGAAGTCAGATTGCTATAATGGAATTTGTCAATGTAGAGTTTGGAACAGCTAAGTGGGATAGCAAACCAGAATCTGTTAAGAAGATAATTTGTGACACTGACAACCTTTCCTGCCCAGCCTCTTGGTAAAACAAATTGGTGTAATCTGATTGTTGGTCTGTCAGTGCTAAAATAAATACGAAGTATTTCCTGAGAAGCTTGAGGAAAAGCACTGTGCTCCTAGCACAGCATTTTTTCTCTACTAGTGAGAATTTATAACAGGATCTTGTCTCTTGAGAGTACAGTGGATTTTTAACAGCTACTGTGTACAAATTCTGGTACTTAAGGGTGGATACAATCAGAAAAATCCCAGCCAGGTGCCCCAGAAGGTGCCAGCAGCAGTTGTGACCTAGGGGACAGAGGTGTCCTTTCCTGGGATGGCTGTTCCTCAAGAGGAGATGACATTCATGGAGGGGACTCAGGGGCACTCGCATGGCCATGGACTACAGAGTGCAAAAGAACTCCCCTGGGAAGAAGAGCAGAGACAGCACAAATCTGTCCTGAATATCTCTGATATACCCTGTAACACTGCTTCAAAGATGGCACAGGTTATTTATATAATATTTAAAATTCCCACAAATATTCAGTTGCTGTTGGCTTATTTCCCCTTTATCCATCCACTCAAGTCTCTAACATAGTATAGCTGTTCAAAGATTCATTTTCATGCTCTAAAAATTAATTCAAAACCACACATATTCACCCATTTTTTGTTTCTCACTTTCCGAAAGGCTTATGAAACTAAAATATAACCATTATGAATTTTAATAATTAATTTATTTTGACACTGAAGATATATTCTTCTATACAGTTGATCATTGACAAAATTACATATTTTTGCAAAGTCCTTTAACTAGTTTTCAGATTTGAACAATTTGAAATAAAAACATCTGAATGAAACACTCCACAAAATCCTGAGTAATTTCAGAAGTTTTAAACAAGACTTCTAATTATTTTTCCATAGTCCCATATCACATGTATAAAATAATTCTCCTCAGTTAGAACCTCTGTTTTCTGAAACTCTTTATACACCTCTGTTAAGTGCTGTGCCTTTATTTGTATTATCTCACAGTGTGTGCATTTATAATACAGCAGGTAAAGGTAATGAGGAGCTGGTAATAAAACATGAGAAATAAAATCTTTGTGCTTCTCTCATGTTCCTCAATACCTCTCTAGAAAAAGCCCAGAAGAAATCCATACTAGAAAGCCACACAGAAAAGCTGTCAAGGACTCAGAGTAGGCACAAAAAGAACCAGAAAACCAAGTCACACAAATATTTGCACTATGGGAACGTGGTGAGTCTCTCTCTCTCTGGTTATCAAGATAAATTACGTTGTAACTGCCATTTCTCTCATTCTCCAAGTTTTCAATGAAATTCAGCTGGTTAAAATTTAACCTTTCCAACCAAAGCTCAGACTTGGGTCTCCATGAGTCAGAAGTTGCTCTATGAAATAACTGCAATTGTTTTTGGGGGTTCTTTTCGGGGGGCTTTTTTTTTTGGCTTGCTTCTGTTTGGTTGGTATTTGGTTTTTTTAATTCATGCACTTTAATTGCCACTCATGCAAAAAAGAAAACATCCCATTCTCCAAGGGAAAACCTAAGTAATGGAATTTAACACTTACACTATTTTTAGTCATTTATAATAAGTCATGTTTTTGGCAGCAATGCATGGAATTGTCTATGTACTTCTTTTGTCACTAAATGAAGACATTCTGCTTTATATTTTCTGCATATTTAAAATACAACTGTCCTCCTCACTACCAGAAATTACTGTTAACACCCAAAAAATCTGTTTAGTTTCTTACTGGAATACATAAAGCTTATATATAAATATATAAACTTTTTGAATACTTATATCGTGGAGTAGGGGGATCATGGAATAATTACTCACAAACTGGAATGTTTAAAAAAAAAGCAAAAAAACCCTTAATTTTGTGTCTATTTAGTCATAATTTTCTATCAGACTGTCCATAAAGATCAACTGATATAAAGGAGAAATTGTTAACTTCTTTTAAAGTAACATTATATAATAGTAACTTCATTTTTAAAAATTATGAATCATCCTGCTGTTTTCAGGAAATGCACTGTTACCAAAAAGATGTTTAAAAAAAGGGTGGACCTAATAGACAAGGTGCAAAGGATGCAGCAAACTCAGTGGAGTTGAATTATGGCACTGACTTACCAGAAAGCCAGTTATCCAAAATATTTAGAGTCACTAGAAAAATAGGATTTTCCCAAGACTGACAGGAACTGAGCAGCTTTTTAGCACCACTGGAGAGCATTCTTGGCAGAGCAGCTTAATATTGAGGAGCATTGTAGAATCCCTGCATAAGCTTTGCAAGGATTCAATTGGCTCAGGAGAAAAAAGACAATCAACATAAAAGAATTGTTTACACGTAGATTATTTAATTCTAAATATTATGTTTATGTCAATAAAATGAAAGCATAAAATAACAAGTACCTGGAGTTAAAAGGAATTGATTTTGGGGGCTTCATTCTCTCCTTTGTAGTACTTGACATACATGTTCATTTGTGTGCAAACTGTAAGTTAAACAAAGATTTTGTACTTAGTATTTCTAACAATCATTTGCATTCATTTTTGACAGAGGCAGCACAAATGAGAGGTGACTTCTTGATTTCTCTTTGCAAGCTCCATGTGTAGCTTTACATGTGCAATTATGTGTGCTTATGAGATGATTGGAATTTTGTTGCTTGAGATTTATTTCTCTGCAGTTTTGTATGAATTATGAATTCTTCCTGCTCTCAGTTTAAGATGTAAGTGTCTAGATTGCTTAGTCATAGTGCAGTCAGGAACCCAATATTGAAATAGATTAATCATAAAAAAAATAGTCACCAAAAATCTTAATTGAAGATGATAAATGCTTGAGAAAGACATTAAATTCTTTCTTTTTAAAAATGTTTTTTTTTCAAGCATTACATAAATCCTAAATTACTCACAGTTTCTGTAAAATTAAAATCATTACTCTTCATACTTACTTAATAACTACTACAAGGAGTGACAGGAATTACAGAGAGCAGAATTAATGCTAAATCCTTGAAAATAATTCATGTATACAGCTACCAGCAACTCGTATAAGGTGGTTCATACATAAAGTTGATTCTGTAAAGAAAAACCTCTAACCCACAAAGACAAAGTGAGTTCAGAGCTTTTGCAATTCAGTAGTTTTGTAGAATTCCTTGGACAGAACACATTCTTTAAACCATTATAATCAGATTTAACTGTCATGTCTCTTAACTCTTTTAGCAGCAGGTGAAAGGGTTGAGTAACTGCAAACACTTTGTAACCATTAACTGCTGGTGATATCAAATAAGGCCAACCTTTCACACAGGACTTTTTTCAGGCTAGCCACATCCAGAATTTAGGTTCATAACCTTTTATGCTAATTCCTCAGGATAAAAATGGGGGGGAGAACCTACAGCACAGTGCTGAGCAAGCAAAATGAAGCTGCTGTTTGTTAAATTTTAACACACAGACCCATGACCTGCAATGTCCACAAAGCCAACATTCCTTTAGTTCTGCAGCCCTGGAACGGGACAGCTGAGCTGCAGAGCTGACAGATGAATTGAACCCTGGAACCAACAAATTCACCTACCCAGGTTCTCCAGCTGTGGTCAAACATTTCAGAGACAGTTGTGACAAATCTTAAGATGTCACCTCTTTTACTAGCTTTTTATTTTCCTCAAGCCCCAGTCAATGGGACTGCCTTCCTGAGCCAGGAGGGTTCAGCTGAATTACCTTCTACAGCAGTTAAAGATTCCTCAATTCATTATGCCAGAATATCTGCAGCCCAGTCACACTGACACCTGGGAGGGGACAGTGTATCCAACAGCTCAGTGGAGCTCATGCTTCATGTGGAGAGAGGTTATGGAAACAATCGGAATAAAATTATCAAGGATTTCACTGTTTAAATCTAGAAAGCAGAGATCATACTAGGAGTTCTGCCCAAAAGGGTTAAAACTTGCTTAAATATATAGATTTTTCACCAAAATAACAAAAAGCATGTGCTCAAAAGGCAGGTCACTTTCTTGCGAACATCAAGTCTCAATTCCAAGCTTTTGGGTCATTCTAATATTTCACAGAATAAAGTCATCAAACTTTTGTTTTTCAATAAAGACAGTTCTGTACATCCCTAGCTTATTAAAAAAAAAAAAAAATTGAAGAAATTTACCATGTTGATTTTCTAAGTTGTTTCTTGGGATTTTGTATGTTTGTTTGTTTTATGGATTGCTATGGTATTCATAGTTACCCAAAATACACCCCAGACTATCACATGCAGATTTTGAGTACAGCAGCATAACTTCTAGGATTACTCACTTAGAATTTGTAGACATTTGGACTGAGTGCCAAAACATTAATTCTGCAGAATCTGAAGCTTAAAATTTCTTTCAATTATGTTCTTCATATGCAAGAAATATATTTAACGTTACAAGATACAAGCAGATATAATATACACTGATATAAAATTAGAACACTTAAAATTGCCTCTTAATAATTTTTTCTTTTCAGTGCTCTTTCAATTTCTAAAGATTTTTAACACAATGAGTTTTAGCTAATAAGTTCATATGTTCAGTAGTCTGGGAAAATCTAACTAAAGCAATTTAATTTGAAAATGACAGCAACATGACAGAGAAAGAGGGGGTGTTGGAGCTAATGCTATGCAATTCCTTAAGCACCAACATCAGGGGCTTCCCTTGTCTCTGGTCACACATTCCTTATTCCCTCCCCCAAACCAGCATCTCCTGACATGATGCTGTCAGAAGAACCCTGCTCATCTTTTTCACTAAGCTCAAGGAGTGAAGCAAGCAAGATGTTTTCCTCACAAAAAAAGGAAATTATTTTCTGCTAGTTCACTTCCCTGAACTGGTACAACAGTGAGGTAGAATATGAAGCCAGGATCAAGACAACCATTCCCATCTGGACATTGACTGTGTGCAAGTCAAAAATAACAGACAATGCTATTTGAAACAAAGAAAAAAGATATGGCTTTTGAAGCCACAACTTTTGAAGCCACAATTATGCTTCCAAACTTCTAGCCTTCTATGTGTCTTCGTTTTTCTTATGTTTCTGATTCATAGTCAGTCTGAGATTCTTTTGCTCAGAGAAGTACTGGTTTTATCTTAAGATTTATATAAAGCAGCTTTGTAATTCACCTTTCTACTTAGAAGCTATGTGGCGTGAAAATTCTCACTTTTCATATTTTATTCTACTCTAACATCTCTTACATCCTCTGCTCATAAGAAGCAGTGAGGTGAATAAGTATTAGATGAAATAGAGAAAGCCAGTACAACTTGTAGGTAAAATACTCAGAACTGTTAAGAAACTACCTTTGAAAAAGCATCTGTGCCGATGTGGGAAATGTGTGTGAAGTAGGAATTGTGGTTGTGGTTATGAAACTGCTGTCTCATTAAATAGCCCAGAGGATGTGAAATCAGCCATTGCTGTCAGGGCTGAGTCATCCATGTCTCAGACATGGGGCTGTGGAAAATGTCCCACCCTAGCAGCTCCCAGTTAAGAGGGAACAAAAAAGGACAATGGGGTGTCTGAGCCAGACAGCAACAAATTCACCCGAACTGTTCCTGCAAGCCAGAGTCTTAAGCTATAGATTTCCCCTAAAACTGAAAGGAAGATCAACAGCTACAACCAGACCTTAAAAGCTAAAGCATTTGAGAAATGCTGTGAATCACAGAAAGAAAGAAAACGGGTGCATGGAGAAGGAGCAGTGGGGTGTGCTTTGCTAACAGAGGGCCAGCCAAACGAGAAGGAACCTGGCTTCAGAACTGTGACACAGACATGTATGCAACATAATTTAGCAAAGTTATGTACAGAAGTGGATGGCACAGAGTGCACAGACTATGCCCAAAACAACATTAGAACTGAGGAAGGGAAGTATACACAGTACATCCAGTGTTTTCTCAGCTGTATGATAGATGCCAGCTAATTCAAGGAATCATTATTTTATGAAAATTTTACACCTGTCTTCTTAAAGTATCACATCTTTCTAAGGGGTGAACTATAAATCCTAGTGCATAAAAGGGGGACAAAAGGTAAAGCTGTGCTTAATCTTTCAAAGAATGCAGCAACACAGCCATCAGTGCTCATCCTTGGGGCAGGGGCACACATGCCAGCAGTCTCACATTGGAACAGAAGACAAATAATGACTGGAAACTGAACTAGAGAGAAATCTGCTTTCCACTTGGATCAGCTTACAGGTATATGGGCTTCAAGAGAAGGAATGGAAACAAAGCAATCCTGTCCATTTCCAGCTCACTGGGCATTATGAAGCCTGTGACAAGCCTGCTCCTTCTCACTGTTGCATCAGTTGAAATTTGCAGGTCAGTTGTCAAATTTTCACTTCCAATAAAAGTTAACATAATTATGGTTATTTTAGGAAATCTTCCATGCAGTCATAGCTACAAATGACTCTTCACTACAGAGATGCTCTTCATTAAATAACTTACAAAATTTGAGCTGTTACTTGTTGTTCTTCCTATGGTTTTGGTCAAATGCCAGAGGAAGATTTCGTACCTGAGACAAATACTTGTTCCCAATGAAATCAATATTCTTCCCTATATCGTAAAATTACACCCAAGCTACTGAACTGGAATTTCAAACCATTTGTTGATATACCAAAAATGGGATCAGGACAACATTCAGAGTTGTTTTCTTGACAACAGGTATTATTATAGGTAACTAATTTTGTCCTTGGCTTCTTTACTCATAAGAATAATTTATTTGTAAGACAGCAATTTGCATTTTTAGTGTTTTCAATGCCTCTTCATTATTATGTATTTCTTATTTTTTCATAGGAAAAAAGTATGAGGGTGCATTATAATTGTCTTCTTTTTTTTCTGGGTGGAGAACCACAAGCAAGAACTTTGGAAATCACACATTAGCACAACACTCAAGTCAAAGCATGTCCAAACAGCCCTGGCTGCCTGCAGTTCAAAGCCCTGGCAAAGCCCCACACAGTGTTCTTCCAAGGTTTGCTCGATTGCCATAGTGGTGAATCATGACCATAAAAGAGGCTGTGTGAATGTTGGTTGGGTTTTTTCTCTCCATACAGGAAACAATAAAACATTAATAAAGAAGTAAGGTCAAGAGAGAACTATAGAACTGTTCTTCAGTGAGATCTAAGTGGCCAATTTTTTTTCCACCTGGGACACCCAGTCAAAACATTTGTTATTGAAGATCTCACTGTGACTCACATGTTAAAATTCCAGATACAGATTTAACTCACACTTAACTCTGACAAACTGTGACAAACAAACTCTGAAACATTTTATATCAATAAATCTGACAGAGTCTGGTGTAAGTCACTCCAAAGCATTCTAGCTTGTTTTGGGTTTATTACTCAGAAAAAAATTAAAGTATGGCAAAATTTACGTCCCTTAGCTAATAGAAAATTTAATATTTTGCAAAATTAGACACCAAAGCTAATGAAGGAATCATTTACATATATTATGAATGTGGATTACCACAAATTCTGATACAGAGATCATGAAATGTTTGTCTTTTCTTTTGAAAGGCACTTCAGGTTTAATCAAAAAAAGATGCTCATCAAAAAAAAATTGCTCATCTGTCCAAACTTTCAAAAGCAAACCAATCTTTCAACTGTATGGCAAATCTTGCAAAATCTTGCTTAGTAGAATAATTCTCCAGAAATATTTCCTCTATGGCATTTCAAATTCTCTTTTTTTTCCTTGCAGATAAAAACCTGATTTATTATTTCAGCTTTATAAAGGAATACACTTATTTCAGTGTAGGATAGGATATGCTCTATAAAACCTTTATATGAAAGAAAAAAAGATTATGTAAAGCACACATCCATTTAATTACAAATAAATAATTATGTAATTCAAATAGCTAAGACCTGTAACTAGTACTCTTAATACTACAGAATGCATTCTAATTTATTTTCCCTTTATGAGTATCTACAAGAGAAAACATTTGGAGTCTTGAATCTCAAGGGAGAAGAACACAAAGAAGAAAAGCAAAGCTGAGTGAAAGATGAAGTTCAGATATCTTTTGGAACTCCATACTCATGTAGAAAATAGCCCTTCACTTCAGGGTATCAAAGTCAATGTCTGAGATCATTCACTGTCTTTAAGGACAATGAGTCAGGTATGAAAATAGCAGGAGATTTAAGACTTCTGCACAGCATTAAATATCACCCATTCAACTGTCAGTCCTACTCAAAAACCTGGTTTTATTTAATAATTTTTAATGTAAACATTAAGCTAATAACAGCTCTCAGTAGACAATTTTTACAGCTTCAGCTCCTGTCTCAATTAAGAATACTGAAATTTAAATGACATAAAAATATAAAAGTAAAGCTGTAACATTTCAAATAAAAGACTTCCTATTTCCAGTGCACATATATCTGTATGAAATGTGTATGCTGTTGACAGGGGCTGATGAGAGCCAACTGGATTCAGCATTAATTTACAATTGTTTCAAACATACATAATACAGAACATTATGCCAAATTCAGATGAGAACAGTAAAGCTCCTTTACAAAACACAGCTATGTTTAACAATTTCCATTAAGTTGGTTTTTGGCACCAGAAAGATTCCTATGACCCAATTTCCACCTGCTTATTGGCTTTATATACCATCCAAAGTAAAGTACCAAATGGGAAACTGCTAAGTAAAAGGCAACAAAACATGAGATTTTAACAGTCTGCCATGTGTATGACATTATTTCTCCACTTAACTTATGAAAAATAATTATGGGTAAGGAAAGTGATGGATACTATGAACATTACATTTCTTTAGGGAAATGTGAGTTAGGAGACCAACTGATTGATGTTCTGACAATTTATAGCAGCAAACAAATAATCACAAACATTTATTAGAGTTACTATATAAATCCCCATATTTTTATATCCTGCGTGTGGGTTTCACATAATTATGAACACAAGAGTCAACAATGCAATACCAGGTAATGCAGACACAAATATTAGATTTCAAGTCCTAGATCTTTTTTAAACAGATGGGTTCCTAATGGTTTTGTTTACTGAAATAAAATTCCACTTGAACTTTTCAGGGGAAGATTGTTTAACGGAACCCTATTTAATCATTTCTAATTGTATATGTGCAAAATAGTTCAAGTTAATGCGTGGTAAGTCAGGAGATTTCATGCTGCAAATGTGACAACATTGGCAAGTGTAATAATGGCAAATTTACAACATTTCAAATAGAAAATTTCCCCAGGAGGTAAAACTTACATCTTAAAATGTTAACATTAATTTCACATTCAAGATTTTTTTTTTAAGAAACACACTGGAAACTGACCCTTATGCACAGCCTTTCAAAAGGCTTTATCTCAGTCTCTTTCAGCCTCCCAAGAAATGTCAATAATCAGATCCATTCAAGCCACTTCAATTGCAGCTGTTTGCACAAGGCTTGAAATCTAACTTCTCTGAAGTTGATTTGGTTACCAAAATCTCATTAAATACTGCTATTTATTGACTCAGTCATTTCAAACATCTATTAGTTTGCATAGGCCTGTGCAAAAGTAAAATTCTTAGCCTTGAACACATTTGGTTTGTCTTGTTTATAAAAGTGATCTTTTAATTAAAATGTATTTAATAACATACAGTATGTACTTTATAAAAACTCCCTAAAGACTTTGAACTCGGCACTACAGAATTTTTAAACTGAGGTCAGAGAAATTACAGTGTGCTTTTGGGAAAGAAGCAAAAATCTTCAGGAAGGTCAAACCAATGAATCTTTGGAAACCCTGGCCTTAATGTCCTAATTATGTCATGCTGAAATAAGTAGCTTGCTATATTACTTGGCTCTTCTGCAAATAAAGATGATATTTTCTTAATTCCCAATTATTTATTATGTATTTTCATAGAATCATAGAATATCCTGAGTTGGAAGGGACACTCAGGAATCACTGAGTCCAAGTCCTGGCCCAGCACAGGACACCCCAACAGTCCCACATTGTGCCTGAGAGCATTCTCCAAACACTTCTTGAATTCCTAAGCACCAGACTGTAAAGGAAAATTTGCTATCTACTTCAAAATTATTTTAAATAGGAGATTTAAATACACTTTTTCTGCCTGCTCTCTTCCACCAATTGGAAAGCTTGCTATTTAAAATCACTCAGATGTTTTAATCACAGTCACATTTTGATGTGTACCTTTATCATAAGGGACTTCTCATATAACAGCAGTGAATTATCAATCACAAAGTCCAACTCGGTTGCATATAATCAATCACTCATAAAATCCAAATAATTCAGTGTTAGCATGGTTTGAAGGTCAGTCTGATTGCTTTTAGTGTAATTGCTCATCATTCCTTCAGAGAAGATAATTCCTACAATACAGTTTGTAGCATCTTCATATTCCCTCATCTTGGAAAAGATCCCATTTATGTGATCTTCATTAAAGAAACTGATTAAAGGTTGCTTTTTAAAAAAATAAAAAAGGTATCTGTAGTTTTCACTTTAACAAATCTACTCTTTGAATATTTAAGGAGAAAACCTCAATCTGAAGTAAGCCTCTTAGGTGCTGTTTCAATACTGCAATTCCATCAGTCTCAATCACACTTGTTTTTGCTATTTCCTCTTTCTTTACCTCCAAGGCTTCATAAGGTGCTCAAGTCACTCCTCTTGCACACTCGTTTTCCAACAACACCTCGTGTCCCATTGTCACATGAGAGTCCAACAGCCCAGCACTAGGACAAGAAAGATTTGTTGAGAAGTTCCTTGAGAAGTGATACTAAAGCTACTAAACTCCTACTTCTGTGATACTAATGCATGTCTGCACACTACTACTTCAGGGCAGGAGAAATAATGTGAAAACTAACGTAATTCATCTTTTAAATTGAGAGCATTGTGTCCACCAGGACTCCATGGGCTTTTAATCAGAAGTGATAATTATATTATCTCTGTTTATAAAGGTGATTTTATGCTGCCTCAATTTAGGAATGCAACTTGGAAAAAAAATCAGTTGAAGGTCAGGAAGCTATAAATGCTAAAGTTAATTTGCACAAAAGTTCCTCTCTTACTGCACACATTCAACATTAATATCACAACAAAACATTTTTAAACTTCGCACTGTAAATTAAAAAAAATTTATAAGTGACTTATGTATGGTTCAACTTTGCTAAATTATTTTGGACCAAATTAGGTTCAAGTTCAAGCTTGAGGCGCTTCTATTACAGAGTTGGATACTGCACTTTTCAGGTCCTGCATATATTACATGAAGAGTTATATCCTAAGCAAATTAAGAATATTTTTCTAGTTTGCCACCTTTCTTTGTGAGCTCCAGAGACTTTTTCTCAACACTCAAAGCTTTAACTCTCTCTGCATAAATAATGTATTTTATGAGTTTCTACTCTGCGAGGTTTTTAAATCCCAGACACTTTCAAGCCACCTTCATAAGCCCTCTCCTTGAGATATCTGGCTCACCAGCAATGTGTGTATTTGGCAGAATGTACATGACCTTTAAAAGAAGCAACATTTAGTTTTTGCCTAGATGTCCCAATAAGTCCAAACACAGAACAAGAGAAAACATTGCATTGGAATAAAACAAAAGAAAGACTTTGTTGAAGCTTAAAAAAAAATCTTGAATGTGAAATTAATGTTAAAATTTTCATTCAAGAAATAAAACTATAAGGATAAAAAGAGAGCATACATGGAAGTTGAAATAGAAAATAAATTGAAGCATTGTTTCTTCTTTGCTATGCTGTCTTCTACACAAACTCCAAAGCAAAAATGATAATTAGATTATTGAAACAAACAAAAATCCAAATTCAACTTACTCCCATTTGTAACGCAATCAGACCATTACAAATAAGTGGCCTGAACCTTAGAGTCCTGGAATGTCTGTTGGGGAGAGGGAATGCACTGGATATGAACTGAAATTAGTATGTCTCACAACACTGAACACTGACCACAGGCAACATGATAAAGCCTTCTCTTTGTGCTTACATGATGCCTAAAAGGAAAATATTTGAAGAGAACTGTAGCAGATACTAAATGTCACTGGAAAGTATTTTGGTGTATTTATTCAAGGAATTTAAAAAACTTTGTGCCTTTTCCTACAAATATCAAGATGAAAAGGGTTTGTTGTCCTACAGACCTCCGTTCCTGCACAAATACACAAATATTATCCAAGGAAACCTGGACTATGACTTCGAAGAATAGCTATTCTAATTGTTCTTTTACTTCATTTCCTCTGCCTCCTCCCAGTACTGCATAATTCCTGTGCAGTATTCAAGCTGCATAAAAAAACAGCCTCTGTGTAGCAGTGTAACTGCCCAGGTTAGGTTTACAGTGAATATTTATCTGCAGGACCTCAGGCACACGTTCAGTGCCTACTGTTGTGAAGACATCTCAAAAAGTAAGAATTTGTCTTTTTTGCCTCAGGCAACTGCTCAGAACATCCTCACCGAATGAACACACATTTCTGTCTCCATGATCTGAGCTGGGAGTTTACAATACAGGAAAAGCTGCATTGCAGGTCTTTTCAGGACAGGAAGGCAGAGGGGGCAGGCAGTGAGATAATTGCATAAACTAAGACTCCATGAAACAACACTGTCCCTATGCATCCAATTAGAATACAGAATAACACAGTTTAGTTAAATAACACAGTTTAGTTAAAACACAGTGGAGGCAGAGGGATGGGAAGGGACCAAGACACAAAAACATGGTATTTCACATATTTTCTGCAGACAGATCCTGGAAGGATTTCAAAAAGAACAAATGAGGCAGAATATCTTTAAGTGTGTATGGTCATATTGGTGAAATGAAATTGAAGAAAACTGTCATACTTGATTTTGTTAAATACTTTATAAAAGATGTGAAACAAGTTAATTCATCATGTACTACTTTCATGGCAAAAAATTCAAATAATCCCGAGTAAATAAGTACTGAATTCATTTAAGCAGTGATCCTTTTAATAATGATGCAAAAACGCCTCACATGAAAATAAAATATATTTATGGAGCTTAACTGAATTCAATCTCAGAGTAACATCAGATATGTAAATATCACTTCCATTTTACAGATGGAGAAACCAGAGACACAGAAGGGTTAAAGCGTGTTGCCCAATGGCACCCTAAAAACTGGTGGCTAAGCTGACAGTGACAAAAATCAGATTATCCAGCACCATCCTACCAGGGAAAAAAATTATCTGTCTCATAAATAACAGAGCAGCTCAGAAGTGTTTCTCCACTTTGCCAACATTGTGGATAAATGTTGGCAGTGTAAACGTGTGGAATTTGGCATACAGCCTCTTTCCCTACAATGTGTCATTCATCCTCATTTTTAGCAATTCAGTGGCTGCTCCTTTTAGGTGGCTATTAAAGGTAAGAATAACAGAACAAAACCAGACAATAGAACACATATACTAATGAAACATTAAGTTAAGTAGAACATCCTCTAAGTTTGTAGCCTTAAAAAAGCTGTACAATAACAATCAGGTTACATGTTGGAGCCATTCTAGCCCTGGGATCTACTGAAAAATTAATTTTTCTGTTTAGATTTTGTTAGAAAAATGTGAAATTCGTTGTGATATGATTATGTAGTAAACTGAAAGAAGTGCCAGTAAAATTACCAAAGCAATTACTCTACCTAGAGCTAGCAAAGACAGGAAATACTGTACTGATTCCCCTTATAACGCTGTAAACCTTCACAGGTTCCCTGAAGAACCATCCTCAACTAAAAACTTCTGCTGAATACAGTATTAAATTCACATTTACAAAACACTTTAAACCTCTGCAGGTTGACTCAGTGTTGAGTCTCTCAGCCATAGCTGGGAGTTTCAAAAATTAATACAGTTCCAAAAATTAAGGGTTTCTGCCTTTTGAGAATAAGATTATGCCACAAGAATAAAAAGCACTGTGAAAGCAAGAACTCCCTTAAATTGTATCTTATTCCACACTAAATTTGAAAATACATTTGTGAATTGTTCTGGTTAAGTTGTATGCTGCTGTATAATCCTCAACAGAGCAGTGGAAATACAGATAAACTAGAAGAGAAGAAAAATTCATTATTCATATTTGCTATAAAATCTCAAGTAAGTACATATAAAAACAAAGAACAAAATGTTCGCAGATTCTCACGAATTTCAGTGTTAAACTTGTGATAAATATCCCAGGGTGGAATAGAGACAAATCACTCTATGAAGAATTGCTTTAGTTTGAGACAAATGATTTCAAGAGGCTTTTTAGCTTCCAAGTACAAGATTCTGTAGAATAGAATATTCAGTAGCAAGCATGGCATAAAAATTGGGTGTTGTACAAGGGAACTCATGTAGCTGCTCAAACTCCAAGCCTTGCCTTTGTAGCTTCCACTCAACTCAATGCTAAAAGAAAAAAAAGTCTTCCAGAGCATGAAAGGTGTGAAAACAGTTGCAGCCACGTGAGCGTGAGCTGGATCACAGAAGCACATGAACTGGCATGTCTGAGTATGACTGAGTGCCAAGCAGTTCTACAGTGATTTAAACAGGGCTCAAACTTCAGGAAATGAAGGGGGAGTGGGAGACTGTGCTTTTGAATGTGGCATAACCTTATTTAATCACTAAGCCATTACCTTCTTCTAATGAAATATAAGCACTCATGATTTTTAACTCAGCTATGTCAATTCTCCAGTTATTCTTCTGTTTGGATATTTTGACTTTTATAAAGGCAGTTAAGTCCCTGCCTTGATTTTATTATTAAGCAGATACTGTGTATCTATGATTATGGATGCTTTAACTTATTTATATTACCCATTTTTTCCATTCCAGTTTCCTGTACTAATTTCAGTTACCTAAAATCCAGCCAGAGCATGCTAAAATGGATCCACTCAACCAGAGGAAACACTGGTACAGTTCAGATTTTCTCTCAGGATCATTCATATTGATTTCTATTCCCCAGAAAAAAGTATGGAACATGGCAGCACTCAGGTTTTTATCTACCATAATATCTCTGTGCTGCTTACACTAAAAGCTTTGACAATTCAGTGTGATGAGTTTTTTTTTTTAGTTGAATGTGGATAGATCTTAGTAGGGCTCTCCTAATCTATGGAGTAAACACTGATTGTCTGATAGGTTCAGAATACACAAAGCAAGAGCAGCAATGGAAAATACATAAAAGTCACAAGTCCTGCAAATTTTTCTGACCTACTACAAGTACTTGTATTTACATCTCACTACAGTAAACATTTTTACTTTCTGTTTTTCTAGGTTAGACTACATTAAACTTGACAAGCAACTCACTTCTTCTCAGAGGAAACTTAAAAATCATCTGACCTTTTTGCCAGACTGAACTCCAAACCCGTGTGAGATGCAAATACATTTCAGCATTAAGATAAAAGGACAAACCCCTAAGTTTCCTGTACATGAGTTAGCTAACTTACATTACTCAGAACACTAGAAAAGCATCAGCTTCCTGCTGTTTTTTTCCCAGAAGTTTCTACAGTTGGACTGTTAGCAAATATAACTCCAGTCAGATTTATAGGCCAGAAAGATCACTTACTCTGTTCTGTTTCCCACAGTGCTGAGATGTCAATGCTTGGTGTTATTCTTCTTGTGTATATCATATACACATCTGCACTCATCACATACTCCCATCTAGAGCTAGACAACACATTTTTGTATCTTATTTTTAGAATATGCCTTGCAATACAACCAAGACCTCTCAAAACCAGGATGGAACAGAAATTGAATATTCTCTTCAAAGACTGCTCAGACAAACATATCTTCTTGTAGTGATGCCTTTCTCAGCAAAACCTGCTCACAGTCTCAGTAATCATCTATAAACTGAAAAACATCAGAAAGCTGAAAAACTTAAAGTATACACAGCATCTTTCAGCTGTCTCAAAGAAATATACAGATAGTGAATCTACTAGGAATGCTTGATAAGAAAATATTTCTCACCTTTACAAACTAAAATTAAATGATTAAATGAAGTGCCAGGGATCTTCTTAAGGATGTAAAAAGAATCAAGTAAAGGAATTTGGACAATATAAACCATATCGTTCATTTTCCTGTGTCTATTTGACTAAATCTTTGTGCATTGCTTGCTGAAAAGTAGGTTCTTGTAAAGGTTTGTGATTTAAACAGCTGTGATATAAATTCCATAGTAGAGGCATTTAATAGAAGAGCTGTGCAAACAAGTAGTAGTAACCTTAGAGCTTGTTACATTATTAATGCATGTCAAACAGTATGTCAGTGACTATGAATTAATTGTCCCTAATAAGGACAAGACACATAAAATCTTTCCCAGTGTGAAATATGTATATCTTGTGGTCCAGCTGAGTGCTCAACGATTCCAGGCAGTTTTGATAGAGCTACATGCTGTACAACAAGACAGGAAAACAATTTTACCTTTTTTCACTCTAGCATCACATTTGTCAAAGGGTACCCCTGCATGAAACCTTACCTGCATAAGACTTTTCAGTCCTGTTTAAGAAAAATTAAATGTGAAGATACAAGCAAGAGTTCAATGACTAATTAACTTCTCATGTTTACTGATAACCTGTGTTCATTTTCTTTCAGCAATTGTAGGATTTTTTTTGTTTTGGGTTAGCTCTTCAGCCTCCAAGCAAAACTCTTGCAGTTTTCTGTGGCTTTTATCATGTTTGACAATGTTCAGTTCTCAGGCTTAGATGAGCTGTTTGTCAGTGTCCCCAGCCTTCCTGCTTGCAGGAATCCCTTTGCACTGGTGGCAGCATGGCTGAACACAATCCTAGCAGTACATTAAACAGTCATCATGCCAGATTATTCATTTTATCTTCCACTTCACATAAATATTCTGCACGTGGAAATGTGTGCTCTACCCAAGAACACACTGAGATTAGCCAGGTTGCCTAAGTCACACAACAGCCTGTGAGAGGTGAAGAGACTGCAGTTTCAAACACAGTGATAATTTCAGTTCTTGCAGAGAGAAACAACGTGAAACCTCTTTGCCAAAATGAGTAATGGAGCAATAAATACTGATTACAGTTCACAAATCTACCTTAAACTGTGTGACTATGTTTGAAATTGTACTCCATGTTCAATTCACAGCAGAACTTTTATCCCAATAATTTATTCCCAAATAGAAAGGTAAAATACACACAAGCAAAACTCTATGCAATGCAAACATCCAACATTTTTCAAAGATTTTTAATGCATTTCTAAATGCTGTGTTTTTGTGTGAGCTTGCTTCTTGAAATATATTCAAGAAATTATAAAGTTTTTGCTTAATTTAACATAAGTGAGAATTTTTTATATAGAAACAGATGAGAAGATAATATCTACCTTTAAATTTCCTATGCATTACCTTAAACTGTTGAAATATGCTTGGGATGGAAGGCAGGGAAGGACCTTTATCTAAGAAACTGGAATTCAGAACTTATCAAAATTCTTGTCTCGTCTGAATTGCTGTAAAAGCAAAACAGAGAACTTTCCAAAATCCTTATATGAACTGAGAAAACATCTATGCTAGACTGAAAAGCATCTACTGACAGAAAATCTGTTTCACCAAAATACATGGGCCTGAGTGCCTGTTTTGGCAAGCCAGAATAAGAATGTCTGTGTGCTTTTTAAGATCCTGCACAAAAGCTTCTAGCTCCTGCTCCTAACATAGATTAGGCATCATACACAGAAAGAAAACCCCAGACAAGGTCCCTTAAATATGAGTTTGTACATTCAGCAAGTGTTTGAAAATTGCCAGACTATACTGGGAATCCTCTCAGAACACTGAAGCCTTTTTTTGCCATGAAAAATAGTGCACTTTCCTCAGAAAGTGCTAGTTTTTACTGTTGTTTATTATACCTATTTTATATGTTGGAGTAACAATTTCAGATGTATGTTTTTTACAGATTACTTCCATGGCAAAAACCAGCTCCACCTGCTAACATTTGAGTGCTACTAGCATGGAAATACATTAAATTGAGCATCATTCTATTTTTTAGTCTTCTTAGAAATCCAACAGTTTTGTAGAGTTTGTATAGCTGCTGCTATAATTTTTTTCAGGATAAACTACATTAATGTAGACTTTAGTGACTTAGTGGCTTGGAGCAGACTTATTTTTGAAGTAAGAAGCATCCTCTTTAATTAAAAAAAAAGAACAAATAAAAAACCCCACCCCAGTTCATGAGTATATACATGAACTAAACATGTTCAGTTATCTCTAAACATTCTAAGTTTAAAATCCCATTTGAAGGAAATATTCAAAGTTCTAATACATAGAATTAAATAAAATAGCCATTCTTACCTCAGTAACAGTGCAAAGCTTTTTGAGGCTTATAAAAGGAATTGGTGACTTCAAAAATGTTTTTTGAAACAATTAACTTTAACTTTTCTGTTGGGTTGAAAACAGGTCACAGATTAGGGTTTAAGTGGCTCAGCACAGCCACAGCCTCCAGACTTTCATGTTCAGCTGCACATCACTACCAAGCCCAGCACACAGGGTCACTCTGCTAATAAACCACATTGCTTGCAAAACTTGGAGACTGTAGACTGCTCACGTACAAATACAACTATCAGCTCTTTTAAGAAATTAATATAAGTGCAGGGAAATCAAACTTTTCCCAGTTTGGCTGAATGTTTTCTGTATTGCATTTCTGAATAGATGTGATCCGTATGAGTTTGCCCTGAGCTGGGACTGACTTGTGATCTGCTATAGTGCTCACAGAAGCACATGGCTGCCAATAATTACTCTGATGGAAAAAAAATATTTAAATGACTTTCCTGCATACCTATGAAAGCAAAAAAGAACAACCTAAATACGAATACATTGACCCTATAAAACTCAGTCCAACCCACCACCTATTGCACTTTATCCAATGAATGTGTGGCAGTGTATCTGTAAAGCACATATGGAGTGTTAGTTTAGTGTAAGTTTAAAGCTGTAACAGTACAATACAAACAAGCAAAGGTTTATTCCTTTACTAAATGTACTGCAGAGTAACTTGAGGAATCTTCTTCAATGTACACATCTGCTCAGCTGGCAGTAGTCTACACACATTGGAAGCCAAGAACTTTTGATTGTCAGGAGTCTTCTTTATGCTCCAATGCTGAATTGCTGAGGACATTTTTGTCTGCATTTACTGTGATTTAAAGACAGCGAACACATCCAGGCTACCAGACATTTTCTGGGCACCATGACAGAACTCAGAAGTTTCAAGAATGAAAGAATCACAACATTTACTTTTTCCCACAATCACCAGAAGTTTTAGCTATCTCTCTCTTGGTTTTACCATTAGTTCCATAATAAAATTTAGGTCTCAATCTAAATCATCTGAAGCTTTTAACTTTTTGCTCCACACCATAAGCTCAAATCTGAGACCAAAACCAGGCCATTGCACTCACAACAATCTCAATTTCATATAATTCAGTCTCTTACCTGTCCCCATTCAAACCCATGCTTTAGGGACACACACTCTTCCCTTAGTCTACACTACACAATTATCTGTTTTACTCATTTAGCAGTAACTTCCTATATCCTGTGCTGCAATCCTGGGCATTTTGACTCGTTAACACTTCTCACCAATAAATACTTAAGATGAATTTAAAAATTATTATTTCAAATACAATTTGAGTGTGCTTTTTGAGGCGAGCAATGAAGTACTCCAACACCACAGATGAATTATCACTGTCAAGTCTCAGTTCCAGCCAAATAAGCCCGTTCTCGTTCCTCTGCAGTGGCAGGGTTTCAGCTCACCTACCTCGCTCGCTGCTGAGCCAGACCTCCCTCATGTTCCTCCACACCATCTCGTCAGATACTCCCATGTTCAGGCCTACATTTCCAAGTGCCCTTTTTTTAAATACACTTCTCACAAAATTCCCCCATTTTCTCAAGGCAATTCCTCAATTCCTTCAACGCCTATTTCCAGCACTTCTATATATTATTGCTTCCTACACGCTCCTCAGGGTCCCCTCAGAGCCGCTCCTGACCCGGCCCGGAGCAGGAACGCGGCGATCTCCGCCACAGCAAAGCCGCGGCACGGCTGCTGAGGGACATGTTCCACGTCAGCACTAGCGAGGGCAAGGTGGTGCCTTCAGGCAGCCGTCAGACAGCAGCACAAGCCCTCCAGGCGGCTGCAGCCCCCAGCCCCACACGGCGGCGGGGAGCGGAGCGGCGGCCGAGGCGCCAGCGCGGCCCTGAGGGCAGAACAAATGGAGCGGAGAGGCTGGGGCAGAGAGAGGCCGGGACACCGCTCTCCGGCACATGGGGGAGGCTCGGGGCTGGCCAGGACAGGGCCGGGAGCTGGGCTCGCCGACCCTCAGGATACTGCGTGATTCACTGACCTTTGGAGTCAGTAACAGCACAAACCCCCAGCGACCACGAAGTCCCAGAGCCTTCACAACTAGTGATGACAGCTTTGCTTTCCCCAAACAAATTCTATGCACGTATCTTAGGGGGAAAATACGAAATAAATGTGGATCTAATTTAAGCTACATTCTTTCCCTCCTAGAATTAATGATTTCATTTAAGGCACAGTGAAGCGGACCAAGCCCCACACAACAGCGAGGTGCAGGATGAGTTATGGCCCTGACCCACCCAAATTCAGTGTCACAAATATTACAGCCCCCTCCAGCACAGCTTACCCAGGTGTCAACTGGTAAAATTAAACACACATAAAGACCAAAGAATGCAAGAATCCTGTTTTCTTAAGTAGTATTAATTACTGATAGAAATCAGTAACATCCAGCTTCTCAAAACGACAACTGAGAGGAGGTGCATAGAGTATATATAGCTGCTAACCTTTGAGGTGTAGAGATGATTCAGCCTACTCTGAAGAAACAAGTTTTAAGGGATTGCATTGTAATGTAATTAAGAGTTATATTTTAACTGCACGTATGTAAGCATTGCTGTTCCAGAGTAAAGAAGATCCCTGACAGCCTCGGGGTACAGACTCCAGGTGGATTCTCTGTGACAGCGTGGCCCCTCTGTGTCTCTTGAGCAGCTAATTTCTTGCCCCTTAATCTGTACTGACAATCCCTTTAAATGCTTCTGTACTCTTTTGTCATCATGACTCAAACTCTGTGCCAAATCATACTATGCCAGTTCCTTAGGATATACTGTTAATAACTCACTCCAACATTTGGATAGAAATCTGTGTGATTTACCTGAATCACCTAAATGAAAGATGAACACTCCATACAACTATGGAGTTATTAGGTGTTGCACATATTCTGAGAACTATATTTACAATTGGTTTGGATACTGAAGATGAAAGTGATTTAAGTATTTAGTCCTAAGGTCATGAGTCTTGGGGAAGAAAAGTCTCGGCATCCTGGAGAGCAGAAGAGTTCAGTCACTAATTTTCCCTTGCATCATTAATAGCAAGTCTTCTTTCCCACATTTTAGTGTGAGAATGTGATGATAGAGCTGCTATTAAACAATTTAATTATAGTACTTCTGGGAGTATTCTAAGGTTAGAAATGCAACATTTCACATTTAATGTCTTGAAATTATTTTTCTTTTGCAATGCAAGTTCACAATCATTTAAAAACCCATGAATTTTGACATACCTTCAGACAGGTTATTCCATGTTTAAGTGACAGTGGTTCCCACTCTAGTGTAAATATAATATGATGAAGCCTTCTTAATGTCCCACTCTTCCACAGAAATGGTTCTGAACTTGCTGATTTGTAGAATTCTTTTGTTTTCAACCCTCCAAGGGAAACATAGCAATTTAAATCTTATGACAATAGGCTTGCTTTTCTTGGTTACATTTCACAAATATCTTGAAAATAGTCCATGGAACAAAAGGGTCTGCTATTCACAGGATGACAAAAAATTGTTATATTAGGAAGAAGGAAAAAAAAATAATTCACTCAAATAATTTCAGATGCTAATAAAAAAATCCAAACCAGTTCCTAAGAAAATGTCTTTAATTTTCATGTTATGGAAATACATATTTTGGTTTTATTTCCATGATACAAAAATTTAAATATCAAACATTTTCTGAAATCTACCAATGCAGATCCTTTTTTAAACAAATAAAGGGCTGGTGCAGTTAGCAGGTTTATCACAGGTACCAAAAAACATTTTTTACAAAATCAGAATTTAAAAGTGGAAACAACAGATGTGAAAACAAAACTACCTCCCACCAGGAAATTAATGTTTGAGAAACTTTGAAGCTACAGATTTTAAAGGGTAAGGTAATTGTAAGGCTGGCATTTAGATGAACACCACCTGCACTGAGGGTGGGGTAGAGAACAGAAATTCAGAAAATGTTCCTGGATAAAGTAACAGGTAGAAAGCAGTATGTGAAACTGCAGTTCCACCTGTTTCCAGAATGTTGACAGCATACTGATGCTGCCTGAAAAGCTAAATATTAGGAGAGCTGTGGTAACTCCCCAAACAAAGGAAACAGCCTAGCACAAAATGACAGAGTGCCAGTTCTTGTACAGTTCATAGTCAGCATGCCCAAGGAGGTGACCAAAGGACATTGGGTCTTGCCTCTTAAACCTAACGTCAGTTACAATAGCAAGGATGTCACAGGATCAATGACAAGTCAGATACTAGGTGATATACACACAATTAAAATTTACAGTGATTGTTCAAGAAACAGTTTAAAATAATTAAACTGATTTTCAGGACACATACTGCTTTGTTAACACCACTTTATTTAAATAAAGTATGGCTTCCAAGAGGTGTATTCTCTCAACTGCTTTCAATCAATTCCACTTGTTAAGGCAGTTGTTTCCTACCATGTTTCAGGGACCTCAAAAATTCCAGTGGAACCAGTTGTGAGGCTTCCTAGAAGACAGAATCATGGAATAAAAATTAAGATTTTTTTGTTATTTTTGTTCTTTCAGAGGATATTAACACATATTTTCCTACAGAGAGAGGCTCTAGATACATTCCTGGCAAGACAATATTTACAAAGAGAAACCGAGAGACTGTTTATGAATAGGTACTTACCAAAAAAAATAAAAGGGGGAAAAAAAAGGTTCATTTCATGTTTCTTAGATAAATGGTAAACACTGTATTTTTAACCCTAATAATTAGGTAATTTTAGTTCTGCAATTACTGGGATGATAAAGTTAAATACTATTTTCCCAAGTGTACTTGTTATTTTTATTTAGGCACTTAAGACAGGGAAGAATATTTCCATCCCAAATTAACTGGAGAATAAAGATGAATCTCTAATACTAATAACACATATTCCCATAATGTGAAATACAGAGCCTGAATTTTACACTCAGAATTACTGTAGACACTCTCATAATTCTGCATATGCTATGGGCCCCAACAGCCCTACTGAATAAAAAGAAGAAAACAATTTCCAAGCACAGTTTCTCAATCAGCTAAGAGAGATTTTACTCTAGCAAGTTAGGAGAAAGGATGCCTGGTATACAATACCACTTTCTGGATAAAAGTTGCTAGTGCAGTTATTGAAATGAAGCTTTGATTATGAATATTTGAATATAATTCAATGCAGGCAGAGCTCCAGATGACTAATACAGTATGGACGGTTTGACCAAATTAAGATCCAATTTAATTTTTATTGTAGTCCAATTTCTGCAAGAAATTACTAACAAACATTGAAATAGAATCAACAAGAAATAGATCAATAAAAATAAAATCTTTCGACATTTAAATTCATGTGATCTAAGGTTAGGTTTTGGTTTTTTTTTTGTACAAGCTGCAGTAACACACAAAAAAGCAAAAATTACAAGGTGAAACATCATTATCTGATTTTAACCTGTCTGCATCTAGTCAGACATTCAGTTGCAAGTATTTTTGCTAAAAGAATATATAGGTATTAAAATCTGAAAACATTCAGCTTCACACCAACCCTAGGTGAAAATAAAGCCAAATAAAGCACAGTAAAGGTTATGGTTACAAACACCACACATAGCACTGAATGCATTAATGCACACATCAAAGCAGAGTGCCTTCAATTTTGCTTATGATATGCAAAACACATTGAGTAATCTCAACTACTAAGGCACGTGAAAAAAATTAAGAATACCTAAAAAATATTCAAAAAGATTTTTAAAGGAAGAAATTAAGCAAAAGTAATAAACCAACTACATTCTGATTCCTTTGGTGTCAGAGTGGGTTTTGGTTGGTTGTGAGTTTTCTGGTTTGGGGTGAGTTCCTTGCTTTTTGATGTTGTTTTGGGTTTGTTTGTTGAGTTTTTTTACAATTTTTATATGATGCAGTCTTCAGTTTCAAGAAGAACTTGAAATGTAATGGAGTAAGTCATTGCTAGAAGCAAAGACTTTCAAGAAAAGAATTTCAGTTCTGTTCAGGCTAGAACATTTTCAAACAGAACAGAAACCACGTACATGAATACTGCACTTACCTGCTGGAACTTGTTCTGTCTTGATCTTTTTCAACTTTTTGGCTCTCTTCTTACCATCTGGAAGGGGCACTGCACAGGAGTCTGTCTGATCATTTTCTGGATCTTGGCCTTCTCCCTCTTCCATGTCATCAGAACCAGTTTCTTCCTCAATAGGACTCATGCTTCTCTTTCCCACTGTACTGGTACCTGTAAAACTGGAACACAGTGAAAAAGTCAAGAGTAATTATTACATATGTGCATGTTGTTGTACATCTATTAAACACTTATGAAAGTAGAAAAATAAACTGTCATAAGTGGTGTACCATGAAATTACATTATCTGAAAGATCTGGCTTAACTATAAAATTCCATAAATTTGCTATCTAATCCAATCTTATGTAGATCAAGGTATTCATTCTTTGTATAATCAATGTCTCAGATTTGGCTGCTATTCTGATGAGATCACTCATCTGAAATGTAATTAAATCAGTTCTCTATCCCTGCACAGTTTTACATTTTATTCTCATAGTTATGCAAGCTCTTTAAAGCACTGTCAATAGACACCAAATCCTGCACAACTGAAGCCTCAAAACCACATCTTGAAATTGCAGGAATCTTCAGTCTTCTAACTTCATCTCTCTCCTGGAACTACAGGTAGTTTGAAAAGCATTTCTATATAAAGGTAGAGAAAACCATTCAAGCTCCATATATAAACTTTAAATCCAGCTTTCAAGTGCAGAATCCTATTATTCATGGGGCCAGTAAAATAAAAAGCACAAAACCTGCATACTCATTTCATTAGTAGCATTTGAATGTCTGACTAACACAGCACCAAGATAAACTCAGAGCTCCACTCCATTCAGCACACACTGAAATAACCTTGCGTAGGCTTTTGTTCCACTGAAATGCTATTGTTAAATTTCCTTAAAAGACAAATGACAATATTAAAATCAAATTAGCGTGAGTATAAAAGAGAAGGCAGTAGCAAAGGGACTAATTAAAAAACAATTCCAATTATGAACTTCTAGATATGTAAACACGAGCTACTTAAATGTCTAATATAATGCTTTTAGAACAACCAATTTTAAAAAGGATAGTTTTAGATTTATGAACTCTTATTTTTTAATTAGAGCTACACAACATGGCTGTATGCATCTAAGCCATGTTCTATTCTGCGAGTTAAATAACTATTAATACTAAGTTATAAAACAAAGCTTTACAAGGTATTTTTTTCTTTTTAATCAATAGCAGTGAATTACAGTGTTTCAATAAGATTTCAGCTAAAGGAAGAACTGGTAAATTCTGCAGTATAGTTTTGGCTTTGAAATGGAATTTTTTCAGCTGAACATTTTGCAACTTAAAACAGAGTCTGTCTGGGATGTCCAAAGGCAATAAACAAAGATGAAACATAGGATTACATCTCATGCTCTTACTTCCACTTTAGGAGCACAAACACCATTTGCTTTGATTAATAGCTTCTTCTTCCAAACATTCACACACAGAAGGCCTTCTTGCATGATTTCTTACAAATCATCATTTTGAGTCATACCACAACTACCATCAATAAAAAAGCTGGACAGAACTGTTAATCCTATGTACACACTTCAATATTGCAAAACAGGCAAAAACTAGGGCTGGAAAGGAAAAAAGCCTAGGGAAGAAGGAGCATTTAGGAAACGAAAAACTATGCTTTTTTAAAAATATCATTTAGAAAAGCTTGTAAGAATTCTACTTTGGGGAAAGCCATTCTGAAAAGTACATTAGGAAGAAAAAACTCAGGAACCATAAATTATGATTCCAAGATTTCTTCAGCACTTGGCCATCAGAAGGGAACTTGCACTCACTGTAGGAAGATCCCTTCTTAAATGGTCTTATGGATGAATTTCATTTTTTTTCCAACTTAAGACTCCTGTGAAGTTATTGCAAATAAAGAGAAACAAGTTCTTGCCCTTCAGTGCATATTTGGCTGGGTACCAAAGAACAACATAAAAATTAATTTTAGGCCTTATGGTCCTCCTGCAGATACCTTAAGGGAAACACCCCTCCACCACCAGAAAGTGGAAGTCCAAAATACAAAATAAACATATTTTATAATGAAGAACCATTGTCTTCCTTTCTCCCAAATTGTTAATTTTATTTTATATTAATTCATTGATTGCATATCTTCTAGAAAGGAAAGGTTTAATTTTTTTAATGTCTTGTTCTTCTTTAACCTTAAGTAAGATTAAAGATTACAGCAAATATTTATGCACTTAGTATGCATATACGAGTTAGGGCACTACTCAAAGCTCAGTTTTCTAATTATAATAGTTATTTTGGATGTGTCCACATATCTGCCTCAATTTCCTCCTTCAGCAGAGAAACAAGTGAACAAAGTTAAAGATTCAAACACAATAACAGATTTCAGTCATTGTCCAATGTAGACAAACTTCTGTTATGATCCTTATGACTGTTCAGAGACACAGATTTACACCATCCTCAAACCTCACACTCAGGTTTCAGAACACACCTGTACAACAGCTATCCAGGCAATAACTCTATTTTCTACAGAACATATTTCAAGAGGTACTAAATAGCAGCAATCCAACTAGCACTATGGTAATTAAATTGAAAGAGTCAGCAAGTGGAGGAGGGAAAAAGGTAGGGAAAAAATTATGATGATGTAGCATTTAACATTTTCTGTTTTGGAAAAGCTTGTCTGAGTTTTAAAATAAACACTTCATCACAACAAGGCATTTGCAACTGGCCTGGAGATATGAGGATCTACAATCTCAAATAAATTTCATTTACACAAAAACCTTGACACTTGAAACAAAAAATTGAGGGGTGGGAGTAGATACTGATCCATCATAAAAATCAGTCATTTCAGTTGAAGAGCAGGTGAAATCACCTAAAATAACACTACAAGGCAGGAACACTATAATAATTTACTTGCAATAATTGTTATCTATACCCGTAATACCTCAGGTTTTGTCAATTCTTATTCTTTAGGGGGTAATAAACCACTATAAACAACCATTTCTGTAATAAACTGTAAGAATCATCAGTAGAAACACTTGCCCATTTCAAAAATTAGACAATCATTGGTGAAATGAAGACATTCAAGGAAGTGATGCTACAAGCAGCACTCTAACTTGACAGAAGATGCAGCACACACAGTTTTAGGCAGAACATCTGTAAGGCAAAGTGATGTACCCCTTTCTTGTACTGCAAACGAGTCTCTTGCCATTGCCCTTATTTTATTTTACTCTTTCCAGATGATGATCAGAAGTAAGTACTAATAGAGCAGGGTCCCCAGTTTTCCATAGAGCATACCCTGTTTGACTTTTCCTGCTATGGTTTAACTGTTTTCCTGAGGAAAAGCTCTTGAAGCCATGCATTTGACAGCCATGGCAGAGCTGGCAGGCAGTCATTTGTTAAGCACAACACAGCCAGTTCCATCTGCTTCCTAAGTGTGTTCTGAATTGCAACAGATTTGGACAAGGGGATCTTATTTACCACTTGAAGCTTTGTCAAATGCAGCAGTTTTTCCTCTACTTCTTCAATGTACATTAATAATTTTTATATTTAAGTAGTATTAAGTTATATGCAAGGGATATATATTAATTATAATTTTATCTTGTGACTGCTATTAATATGATTAAACTTCATTTTCTGAAGAGAGGTTCCTCTATAATATAGAACTACAGTTTTATCAACAAGACAAGAACTAAAGAACCTTTGTTACATATTTATCAATCTGTCAATTTAAGACAAAAGTTCCTTATAAAAAATACTCAACAACTTCCTTACTGAATGAAAAAGTAGCCAGGACACATTGTCATCATGGAGACAAACAGTTACCCTGCAGCTGTGCTCCTTGGCAGAAGCTGATGCAGCAAGCTTATTAAATAATAAATAAATAAAAGATGTAGTAACATGAAGCTATTATAAGAGATCAGCTGCTGGATACATCACAGTGCTGAGTGCTCAGCTAGATATGACTTCTACTAATCTGGACAAATATACATGCACACATACATTTTATCAGGATTGTTTATATAAATATTGATTTATATCTACAATAAAAGATATCATATAAAATAGACAAAAATATAAATATTCTATATACCTGTAGATACAGATATTTTTATATACTTTTGTCTGGAGAAAAAAATGTGTTTGTCTTGAGTGAAATGTAAAACCATTGTTTGCAGTTTCATGTTCTATCTAACCATATAACACTTCAGAGGAANNNCACTTCAGAGGAAGCATTTACAAAATAAAAATTGACAAAAGAATTAAATGTAACTAGTAACAAATAAAAAAAAGAAAAAAAAACATGTCAAAAGACCTGCATGAGAGGGAATTTGGGACAGAACCAAATCACTTTATTAATGGAATAATAAGAGAACAAAAAATTATGTAACATCAATTAGAAGATATCTGTCAACAAAATGAGGGCTGCTATCCAAGGCTATCAAGATGTTGATCATGTAAAAACTAAAAGCTATATCTTGTAAAATTTTAAAACACTAGATGAAAAAAATATATTACAAATTTTCTATGAGAGTAAGTGCTTAGACAAACAACTCATCGGGGTATGTCAAACTTCTAGGGAAAAGAATTTACTGAAAATTTTCTTCAGCAGTTTTCTGAATGACACATTTGTGGTGATCTTAAGCTTCGTTGCAAGACAACAGAAATCAGCTTTCTGCATATCCTGTTCTTCATGAGCTGCCACTGTTACCATCCTCCTGGAACCTGGTGAGGTACCCAAGCTCCAACATTCATTGAGAGGAGACACTTCCTCTGGCAGAAACAAAACTAGGATTTAGTGTTTCCTTGTAGCAAACTCAAGATACAGTAAGTATTTCCAGACTATTTAATAGTCTGCCACCTTAGTTATAGAGCTAAGCCTTAGCCAGGGCAGGCTGGTGCCAGGACAGTCCTGAAAGCTCCTCATGATCTCCTCACAGCATGGACTCCCCAGGATTCCTGAGTATTTGATACAGACTGCATCATCAGCTTCCTCCATATGTTTTTTTGAATCAAACATGTCTATGACACATTTAGAATTCCCACCATGACAAAAGCCATGAACATCTGAGAGCTTGCCAAAATACACACCTGCAAAATCATAAGGTCATGAGAAGAACAGAACAAGTTTAGTGAATTTGTTATGTGACAGATTAGCATTTACAGGAAAACATGAGAACTACAACTTAATGTAGCATTTCCAAGAAAGATAAAGCAGAAATACTTCAGCACTGCTTTTATGACCACTGAATTTGGTTTGTGTAACCACAGAGCAGGGAGGAAAAGGAGAGAAAACCCTCCCCAAAAACAACCCAAAAGATCTGCTTAGAGAAATATAACTTACACATTCCACGCAAACTTACTTTCATATAGAATTGATAGTACTGAGACTGCAGTGCAGGAGAAGAGAGGGGGAAGAATGGCCATAACTTGATAGGTTATTTATACATTTATATTAACACTGAAAACTCTTCACATGCTCAGCTACACAGATGACTGAGAAAGAAGCTGCCTGTTACCATCATATCCAAAACCTGTCATTAATATCAGCAGGTAAATATGGAACAAAAAATACACATAGCAACATAGGAAACAAACTGCACCAGAAACAAAAGCAGCATGTCCTGACTTAATTTTGTCCTTAAATAATGAACTAAAACCCTTTTCAAGTTTTATACTGGAAGCTTAAAGCCATGCAAGTATCCTCATTTGCCATCCTATTTCTGAAGCATAAGGACAACTTCATCAAGACTGCTCTAGAAGGGAATTTATACCATTCTTTGTGGCACTACTATCACCATGGAAAGTCAGCCCAAAGCCAACATGGTCTTTACAAGGACACATGATGACAACTTAATGTCCACATGACACAAGTCATTCACAAGTGTCATATGAATAAGGAAAATAAATCTTGGTTATAAGAAATGGTGCTGCTACATCAAGCTCAGAGGCTGTGATGTGACCTGCCTTCAGGATCTCAGCATTTAAAAATCTCTCTGATCACACTCATGATGAAATTCCCTCTGTTACTTTACCTAACATTTTGTGATACATACCACCACTGATTTATATGCAAAGAAATACATATTGAAAAATGGTCTGTATTAGTTACAAGCTATCTGAAAATTATTAGATTTTGGATAGAAATGCAGTAAGAACATGAGCTGGCAGTGCAGATATCTCACCTGTTAGCACAGTAGTATCGACTCTGGGAAACATAAGGTGTGCACTGGGTTTTTAATCTCTTCCTCTCCATCTCCTTCCAACTATCTTCTGTACATTTTCTCTTGGTCTGTTTTTCTTCATGTTTTTTCTCCACATATTCTGCATATGTCTGGATCCTATAACTTTCAGCATACCGGCTGGTGTTTACAGCTATGGAGAGGGAGAATGGTATTATATACAAAACACTTAAATGACAGCATGCCCTCTACAGAAATAGCTTCTTTTCAAAAGTAGAAGGCTACAAGCTATTTGCTCTGTTCATAAAACAATTTCTAGTTCCATTGTTAGCAATTGAAAAAACAAACACAAAATGCCGTATTCTCTAGAAGTCACAATGTCTGAACTAGATGCTCAAAGCTCTTCTCAAAATCAGACTTTATGCAAAAGGAGTTAAATCTACTTAAGACGTTTCTTTTAAATTAGAAACGATCAATTCTTCAGTCGTAACCCTCTTCCAGATTGCCTGCTGGCAAGAAAAGATTTCCTGGATTTTTTCCCTTTTAGTCTCATTACTTAACCCAGCAGGTTTATTTTGCAAGCCTGCCAGGAAAAGACGACATTTGCAAAGCCTTTGCCAAAACTCTGTTTGATTGCTGTGAAACATAAGCTTATTTGAGCTGCATTTTTGGTTGCACAAGATATCCATGGAAGAAGCATTTAACTAATAACCAGCTGTTCCATCCTTGTATCTTTCTAACGTCTGATCTCCCTTTAATCAAAAAAGACTTCAAGTTCAAGGTAGAAAGGTTTCTGTCTGCAAAATTAGAAGCACTTTAAAACTAAAGAAAAAAAACTTTCACTGCCTCCACTCAGTAACAATTTAACAACATTCCTTCAAGTCCCAGCATCTTCACAGCTCTCAGCCTTTAGTCTGCGAGCCAAGCCCTGGCCTGACGCCATCCCTGTAACAGATGAATCAGCAAATTAAACTGACTGTCAACTGGTGTCTTCTGCTGCTTTCAGCATAGCTCTCTGAAAGAAAGTATTGTAAACCAACCAGTAAACCAGTTTAGATGTAAACCAAACAAAACAAACCCCTCTGCCCCAACCTCAGATTGTTTTTCTGTACATTTTAAAATACCGCAATTGTAGTGGAGACAAAATCCTGATTTTATTATGTACTTCCAATATTTTAGAGCAATTTCAGATGCATATCCCACTTCTGGACTCTAGGTGAGCTGTTTTAAATACAGGTATTCTGTGCTACCTCTGGTGCAAGCACTAGAGATGGCAAGCTCCAACATCAAATTTCAGAAAAGGTGAGGAACACGGGTGGATGTGTTTGTTTCTCCTCTTTCAGGATGGGTCAGGGTTCTGTGCATTTGCTGTGTAACAGTGAAAAGAGAAATCTATAATACCTGCCATGGGATATAGATGCTGCTGTTGCAATGTACATAAAACCAGGCAAGAGTGTTGACGATTTAATTTTAATCCCAAGTAGAGATAGCAATAGCTATGATTAATGATTGTTGCACTAACCAACAAGTGTCAGACATACCTCCTTTCACCCCCTCTTATACTTGTTTTGAACCGTGAAGTTACAGGATCTGTTTGTAAGAATTAGGACAATATTTACTGCCCATGAAGTTATGGGGTAGGCATCATGAATGAATTAATAAGGCTCACTGGAGTTCACTGCATGCCAGCCAACATTCCTTGAGGTAAAATTTGTTTAGTTAAACTCAAGCATGTTTTTACTTGCTAAAATCAAGCACAAAGTTAACATGGATCATCTGATACACAGTCATTTATTAAAACACAATAACATTATTTGTTTTGCTACAAGCTATGAACCAAAGTTATGGGTCTGCCATTTAATTCCCTGACAAACTCAGCCCTTTTTTAAGGAAGAAAAACAAATCATTTGAGGCCTAAAGATAATTCTACAATAAATCTGTGCAAGAGCCAGTATTTGTGTACAAAGACAACCCTGCTTTCTTGAAATACGGCATGTATTTTACAGCAATCCATTCATATGGCACATACACACAAAAATATATGTATATACATATACAGCATATATATTTAATATAAAATGTTACATGTTGAATAAATTGCTTCATCATTGAGAAACTGAAATGAAGGCATATGGAGAAGTCTAAGGAGCCACACAGATAAAACAATCTTGCATGGTCTTGCACTGAACAGCAGCATCCTGTAAGAGTTTAATATATTTTCTCTGATGCCTTTTGATAAATGCTGTCCATATTGCCAAACAAAGCAAATGCAGTTAGGTTGTTCTGCACTCCCAACAGAAGAAATACACTGCTAGAATGCTCTGTGAATTCTAAAAAACTGAAGAGAACTCAGAGGGGCTATTTACTAATTTTTTTAAATTTTAAGAGACAAATCTTTCTGTGAGAAACCTGACCTAGTAACCAACATCACATGGTTGCATTTCACACTGATTGCAGCCCTAAAGTTTCTGTCTCATAGCAGAATAATAGTAATTGCAAATTATTTTAGGAAAAGCATTTCCAGAGGATGTCTTCCCTTGTTACTAGGGAAGACATCAAACAGGCTGACTGTCATTGAGTGGTCCAAGAGGAAGGTGTACAAAGATACCCTTTTGCCAAGTCCTTGCTTTTATGCAGAGCAACATCCTGACAGATGGCCACTGACAATGCTAAGCCTCTTAATAAAAAAAAACCAAATATGTTGGTGAACCATGTAGGTAAAAGAAAAGCCACAATATATAAATACAATAAACACACAGAGCTATAGAGCTTAAGGCTGCAATACTAAACACTTAAAGTTATGAAATACTGAAGTAAAATTTCACCTGTGAATCCTTTAAGTGACCTCTGTATCGATGCTGTATTAATATTATCTGATCATGTTCTACTTTAAACATGGGACCAGAGCAACAGTGAGTACAATCAGTGAGTAGCTCAGTCAGTATTTTGTTTTACTCTCAATACTCATCACACGGCTCCACAGCCTAATTTACTGACTACTAGGGCTATTCATGCCACATGGAACAATCCAAAAGTTTGCCATGATGACAAAAGTTTACATAAATAGCCCAGTATTTCAAAATAAAACTCAGAGGAGTGGAAGTAGCAGTGCTGTGTGCCTATTTTATCAACAGAAAGCAGAAGACTCAACATCCCAAATTAGAGGGCATCTTTCAAATTAATCAATATGGAATTAAATTGTCCCCTACAGAACAGTTAGGGCGGAGTTCTTCCACAGCAAATGTACAAACATATTCCCAGAGAAGCCATAAATCCTAAAGAAACAGTCATACAGGATCACGTAACCATGGACATTATCAAGGTGTAAGCAGAATTCAACAATATTTGTTAAATATTAGTGAAACAGTCCATGTAACATTAATGGTCCCTTTTGTTAACCTACATACAGTTTCAGTCTGGACAATTTCTGCTGCAAGGCATCAAAATGTTAACACACATGACTAATTAGCTGGACCAGAGACTCTTAAGTATATTTGATAACAGCAACTATCTGGAGGCTGTACTCAAGCTGGTAACACCAATTTGTACATTGTGCAGCCCATCCCTTGGTTTTCCTCTCCTCTACCTGTTTAAGATAGAAGGTGCCTGTACTGATTTGAAATAAAAGAGCGTTGTGCAAAGGCTGTCCTCTCTCTTGGTATCTGAGTGCAGAGCAAGGAGCAGCAGCAATGCAGGGACAAAGCAACTCTTCACCTTGCAAAGCAGGAGGGCAAGGTAGCAAACCAAAATGAGCCTTTAAACCTCCATGTTGGAGGACAGGGGAAAATGGACAGGTCATATGAAAGAAAATTGTTTTATAGAAGGAAGATAAAGTGCTAAGTACAAAGCATGCCAAAGAAAGAAGAAGGATCCTTATGCAAAGTTTCAACTTTAAATATTTTGCTTAACAAAGAATAGAGATGATAGCATAAGTCTGCTGAGACATTTCACGCTATACACATATATGTGGATTATTATAAAGGACTTTAACTCCCTTACAGATGAAGTTATTTAATTACTGAAAGAATTCAAAGCTACCCCTTCTTTCTAGAGCAGCAGCCTGAGCATCAGAGTTGGATGACAACATTCAAGGAAACCATGAAAAACAAGAGCTTAAGATCGATCCAAAGCATTAACTGAGGACTCACAAAGTTGCAGTTGCACAGAACACTTAAGGGGCTGAAGTGGTTGAAACACAAATACTTCAGGTTATACTAATTTATTAATTAAATAAGATACTGGGTTTACTTTACTTGACAGTTAAGAACAGCTGAAGTCTCCCCCATTTTCCCCACCACTTCCAGACTATCCGGATGAAGTCTAGACCCTTGTAAGGCATAGGATCTTTGAAACAGCACTCATTCCATACTAACCTCTCCAAATGAAAAGCCAACTTTACAAACACACAAAGCTGAACAGCATCCAAATGCAAACTTATCTAGCAAGACAAAAATCTTAAGAGCCAGAAGTTGTATGCCAAAAGTTAGTTCTGAAGTTTCATGTGTTCATCAGCTCTAACAGTGCACACACTTAACAAATATGTGCTTCATGTTTGACAGAAATGCTGATGCCACTTGCAGTGCAACTTGGCAACAGAAAGTTTTGTCTCCCAGATGCCCAACTAAAAGAATATCACTTAACAAATTCTTATTAATTATCTACTTTGAACAGCAAATCCCAACAGAACACAGACTGTATTTATTGTCCATTATAGTTCACAGGTGCTTGTAGCCTGGAAATCAATTTACAGCACAGCATATTGCAAAAAGTTAAAGACAAATCAGAGCCATCTAAATCCCTTTCATAAATCTGTTTTTGGCTTTAAGATGATGCTGTGGCAGCCCAACAGTAAGAGTGACAGGGCACACTGAAAGCCAAGAACCTTCCCTGGCAAGGGTCAGGTCCAGCTTGCACAGACAGGCACGGCAGGGTGACTGTGCAATTGCTCCCCAGCATCTGTCCTGCTGCAGCTTCCACTCCAAGCTAGAGAGAGCAAGATGATTTTATACAAGAACAAGCCTTTTCTACTCATAATAAATCTGAGAAACTGCCAACGTGTGAGTCGCATGAATAACCAAATAAAGTGAAGATTCTTGGACATTATTGTAAGCAGCAAAATGAGAAGTTTAAGGCGTTTGACTCTTGTTTCTCAAGGTTTCTGGTTTGTGTGTTTTAAAGTCTGCCATATACAGTTGGAACGTTAGGAGCAGCTCCAAAATTGCCTATAAAAATACTGCCCTTTTCCCTACTTAGCTTTTCAGAGGAAATAAAGTGGAAGAGGAAACAAGTTTTTATACATTATGCAAAGTTGCATAGGTCCTTCAGGGTAACACTTCAACAATTAAAATATTGGAATGCACATCCTCCCTGGCAACATAAACACTGCTGATTATCATGTGAAATTTGAAGAACTGCTTATTAGCTAAATTCAGCTAATCAAATGTATACTTTATAAACAGAAAATCTTATGGGCCACTGTTTTATCAATCAGTTATGGACTAGGTTTTAATGGTTACCATCCATGATATTACCTAACTCAGGCACATTGTTTAAAGAACACTGAGGGATGAAGAGATATATTTTATTCCCTACATATTCAAAAGGGATTTTTGAATCCATGAGAAATCCAACATATTCCCAGGATGCTGATGAAAAATTTTTTAGTCCATTTGAAATACTGAAGTCAGGAGAGTTAGAAACAACAGAAACAGCACAGCATAGCAGCAACAGCTCATGCAAAGTGCCACATTTTGAGAGGTCTGTCATTTGTAAAGCATGAGAACTAGTTATTTGAAATATGAAAGACAACTATCACAATTTCAATACTACCCTTAGATAGAGTTACACAAAAGTAGTCATATAGAAAAATCATACTTCAAGTTGTCTTGTAATACCTATGAAGCTGAACAAAATTAAAAGGCATTGGAGCTAAATTGTTAAGAAAGCAGGCAGATCCATCAACTGGTTATGTAGAGCATGTACATCAAGGGAGGGTGGCAGATCAGTCTTTAAATGATCTGCCCTTCAAGTCTCTAAATTCATCTTAGTTCAGCCCAAATATTCAATATTTTAACCACTGCTGCAGCAGAAAAATAAAGACACCTCCCAGACATGAACAAGGTTTCAAAACCTCATAGATCCAAATCAGTTAACTCCATGCAGATAATTACAAAACCAGTCCCATTTTCATTGCTTTTTCAAACACTATTTCCTTATTAAAAAGATGCAAAGCAAGTCTGGATTTTTTACAGTACTTAGACTCTCCTGTAATGGAAATCTGAACGTTTTAGGGGTAACTTCCATACACTTTTCATGTCCTCGATCCATTTATGTCCCACAGATTTCTTGCTGCATTTGTGTTTTCTTAACTGTAAGTACGTATCAATACCAGCTCAATGTCAGAAACCTCTATACAAAGTAGGCACAGAAGTACCCATAGCAACATCTTGCTTTGCATTCATCTTGTTTCACAGTCCTCCAAGGTTTTTATAAAGTCCAGAAGATGCAGACATTTATAGAAGCAGGTTAAAAAACAGACCCCATGATTAGTTTTTCCTAGGTTCCTCACTTAAGCACTTCTCACTAAATCACACGTACAAACAATGACTTTTATTACCAAAACAATTCATTAAAGAATTTAAGATCAGGGAATAGAATAAAAGAACTGACTTTATAATGTATTTATTACAGGAAAAAAAAAACAAAACACAAACTGATGAAATACCAATAATTTTAAGCAATTTTACAGTAAAAATCACACTATTTTTGGTAATTGAAGTTGCTTTAGTTTATCAGCTTGCTGATAAAGCTCACTGCTTTCAGTATATGTATTTCTACTAACTTGATATCATAAAAATCTATGAAAGACTACAATCACCTGAACTTTCAAACAAATAATATTTCCCAGCATGTAGGCCACAGCTCAAGTCCCCCAGTTTGTCAAAGCACAAAAAAAGACATAGAGCAGTGCCAGAAAGATTCAGTTTCAATATTCTGCAGACATTCAGTTCTTTCCAAAATATGCAGTTGCAAACAGAACAAAAAAAAAAACCAAAACCAAACCAAAGAACAGCAACAACAACAAAAGAAGTAGTGGTGATAATGTGCATTTACACAATGGGTAACTGAGGTGACAGCAGTGGGGAATTTACTGTAGCAGCATCTATGAAGGCTTTATTTGACATAATTCTTTATCTAGAACTTCTTATTAGAAGTTATTTTATTCTTTTATCTACGTATAGAAGAAGAAACAATGGCTTTTGCTGCTATGGAACAATTACTGGAAGGAGGCTGCTGCTAAGCAGAGCTATGAATGCATAAGGAAATATAATAAACACTCCCAGGATGTTAATAAGGAATTAGAGACATGCACTGATTGTACATCCAGACCCTCAAAGCTTCTTTATTTGAGCTTAGTAAGGACAGATGTTGGTAAACACAGTGGGGTTTTCTAATCTGTTTTATTTCTTTTCAGAACTTAATTGTGGGAATTCCACCTGGATAGCTCTTAAGTGCAACAAGACTTTACCAGTTCATCAGAACTACTATACTGCTGCTCTCACTGGCTCCACAGCTTTTGATGCAAGTGTGTCAGCAAATGGGGATGACACCAAATGATCATCTGTAATGACCTACTTCCAGCCATTGTTCCCTGAAGTAAGGTTATGGGTCAGTACTCAAATAAATGCCCAAAAGAACTAGAGAAACCACTAAGAGCTTGTGGATTCAACCGCAGTCAATTAAAATTTTTTTTAAAATTCCACCCCAAAACACAAATAAAACCACCCCCAAAACAACATAAAATCCCTAAATCACAAACAAACCCAACCTAAAATCCAACACACCAAGAAGACTGTTTTCCCGCATAACTAACAGCAGTATTTTCAAATGTTCAAATATAAATTTAGAAACTTAGGTCTGCACATTGTTCATACACAGGCTGTAGGCACATTAGCAGTCTGGGCTCTTTCTGTGTTTTGGTTTATGTTCTACAAGGCACCAAAAGGCTTCTCAATGCATTTGCTCCTTGCAAATGTAAACCAAACTAAATGTGTATCAGTCCAAAGGGTATTTGGAGGCAAAGATCACAACAGTCTTTGATAGTTTTACTCTGTGCAAAGTAACAGTAATAGCCTCAATAAAAGCTGCACCAAAGGAAGAAATCAGCACTACTCTACCTGCAGCTTTAGGTACATGGAGGATCAGGGAATGAAACACAAAACTCTCAAGCAAGCCCAGTGTGGGCTTGTCTTTGCTGCCACACACGTGCTGCTATGAAGTCAGTGGTTTTGCCATTAGAATCACAGACTCTGCTGGCTCAGAGCATTCTGCAGGAGCCAGTTAAAGCCTCAATGCTGAGGTAAATCCAGCAACACTTACCTATTTGCACTTGCTCTGGCTGGCTCAATGATACAAATGCTGACGTATCATCAATCCACGAAACCTGAATGTTACCTAGAAAAAGCAAAAGAAATTATTATTACTATTTTAACTTTAGACTCAGTAACAGATTTTTATCTGATATGCCATGACATAAAAAAGTCAACTAAGAGTAACTGCACCTGAGGTTTTGGTTTACTGTCCAGGTGTGTGGTTCATACCTAGTTGCAAAAGGGCCTGGAACTGTTCAGCAAATCAGGGCTGCATGAGCATCCCTGTACACCCCCAGACCCTCACATCCTCACATCCTCCCTTCTTGCGGTCTAGATGAGACTATGAAATAAAGTGAAGGGATTTTCTAGGAATTTCAGCCCTTTACTCAAATAAATAACAGATCTTTGAGTGATGATAAATTCCACTTAAAAGGGGTAGGTAGAAGATTGATCACATCAATGGAGAACTCCACTGTTGGGACACTAAACTTTCAAACTCTGGCTTGTTTGAATCCCACTCTACATCATTTCCTGGATGTGAAATAAAAACTTAATTTGAGTCAATATGAGGACAAACACACAAAATCATGGACCTCATTTGGAAGCTGTTACAATGGAACAGTGACTGGAAATAAGTCCCTCTATTCATCAAGCAGTTAGTGCATTTTCTATGTGAATGGCTTAAAATGTCACATTAGCACTAAAAGAGCTCATAATCAAGCAAAAGCAGAGGAAAGGATTCCCACTCCAGACACAAGGTCTTATTATAATCTGAAATCCATTTACATCTCCTCTCCTTATCTAAGTGTTTTACTCTTAGTACAACTCAGATATTGAAAACTGGTGCCATTTTTTTTCACGTAGACTAGAAAATCAAGTTACATATAACATTACACCATCATTTAACCTTCAGACATTACAAGGTTAAAAAAATGATGCCAAAAGACTTAAAACACATTTATTCTCAGTTGTTTAATCTATTGAAATCTAATTTAGTCTACAGGTTACAAGGTTATAGAAGTCTCTTCTGAAATCCAGCCAGATTATAAACAGATTTTCTAATTATAAAAATATAAAAGCCTAGATAGATTTCATTCACATGCTATACATTTGAGTAGCCAGCTATTTAGGAGTTTAAGTTATAATCATTTTGATCATTGCCAAAACCATAATTAATTCAGTATGGTTTCTGACATTTTCTTGTACTGAAGAGCTAAGGCTGCCATTAAGATTAGCCTATACCACGACGTTAGAATTTCTTTAAACAATATTAGGGCACATAAATTCAATTTCTAATAATTCTGTCTTTGAAGAACACAGAACTTTGCTGCCTATGGGTAAGGCTCTTTGGTGTAGGGAGAACATCCTTTTGGCAGGACACTAACATTGCACAGGACAAGAAAAGCCCCAGCTGACTCAGGACTGCACCTCAGAACTGCAGTGCATTTGTAGGACCTCAGTATGGAGTTTCCTTTAAAGGACAGAAATTCCTGTACAAATTCATATTGTCTACATGTATTGACAAGTCTTTGCTCTAAAATTATTTATGCATTAAGTTCTGCATTTTTGTATTACTAAATACAAAATTTTCTAAACAATTTCAGACATCTGAGACTATATGCTGTTGTAACTCTGGAACACAGACATGCTGTCCAATTTGTGTCCCTTTCCTATGCATACAATTAATTAATTTCAATCTACCTGAGCAGATTGAAAGATAGATCAAGAAAAGAAAAATTCTCCTCAATATCTTGCAATTGTGCCCTCAGTATAAAAATAAAAAAGAGGATCAGTGATACACAAAAAACTCTCCTGAAGGAATTCAGCAAATGGACTTTAGTGTCCATATTTTCACTGTGCTAAATAGAAATAAATTAACAAAAATCCAACCTATTGGTGGCACATCATTTCAGATCCTCATTTATTGTTGTTGAAAGGCTGTTGCTGTCTGTATGACTTCTGACTTTGTATTTTTAGCTAATAAAGGGTTTTAATACCTGCCAACGTATGGTGCTTTTATACTCAGATTTATACATTTTAAATACAGAATTTAAATAAAGTCAAACATTAAATAGCAGACACCGAGTTCCAACCTGAAGAGAACCACAGCAAATGCTCTTATGCAACTCTCCATGCTTAAGAGATGCTCTCTTCAGACTATGCCATATTTCATCATTATTAAGAAGTAAGAATTTAGGAGAGATAAGATTAATAAATTAAATCATTCAGCAATACTGCTAAGCAGTCAGCAAACATTGTGCATTTCAAAAGTATGGTGAAATGCAAATAAAGATCTGGAAAGCAAATGCAGCTGCTGTACAATATTTAGCAATCACCAGAGCCTTGTGCCAGCTCACTGCAAGGCCAGTGAAGATAAACCATGGACAGAAAAGTAATGGAACATCAGCACGAGAGAAATAAACCAGGAAAATTCTCTTTCTGCACTTCTAGAATTCAATACTTCAAAGAATGCCACTGGTACACTATGACATGAAGGTGCAAGTAACATGTATTTCTTCTGTAAAGAAATTTGAAAATTCTCCATATATTAGCTCAAACATGCAAAGAAGATTAAATCCACAGAATAAAATTATAGTGATGGATTAATCATTGAAACATTTTCCTTTTTATACTCTGTTCTTATACATTTCCTACATGACTTCTAGTAGTAACTATGCAGTAGTTTTTATAATATAAGTTTTAATCAAAAGCCTAAAGACATTCATTTGAGTAGAACTCCAGGCTATACACTAAAGCTATATTTTAGCAAATCCTATTTTAATGACTTCATATTTCACATCAGCATGACCAAATAAACAACGTAAATTTAAGAATCTAAAGTGTTCTAAGAGACTGTATAGTACTTGTACAGTGAAACTACACGCACTCCTGGGACTATAAAAACATCTTGCATGAACAGGTGTCCCTTGGTATGCAGGCAGGCCTGAAGGATTTCGGAATCATGACCACCCCTCTTAGAGTAGCAAATGTAAATTAGTTTCAAGTGTGACACTGCAGCCCTTTCAGCTGTTTCACCATATTTCATTAGAAGCTTCATGGAAGATTATAACTCTTTTTCAATTCATTCTAAAATAATTTTTCTGTAAAGTTCAACTAATACTGCTTGATTTCAAGACACTTTAACTGATGTAATAAATAAGGATAATTCATGTCTGTTGTTGTTGTTGCGGGTTTTTTGGGGTTTTTTTAGCTTTTGGCAGATACTCAACCTCACATTGCACCATTGTCCCATCCACATACAACTGGAAAAGCATGGATACTTCTGTATTCCAGAATTTTGAAAGGAATAACCTGCAGTTTGTTCTGAGATACAATGGCAAAAAGACTTAAAAAAAAAAAAAAAAAGATTAATTATCAAATCTGGAGTTTGTAAACGGAAATCTGAAAACGCTCAGCTGTAAAATCCGGACAAGTGCGGGAATTGGCGATTCCCAAAGCGAGCGGCGTGTGAGCGCGCCCCCTGGCGGCGGCCGTGCCGCACGCACGGAAAGCGCCGGAGCGGAGGGCGAAAAACCGGGAACCGAGTGCGAGCAGTGCTCCTCACCCCGAACAGCCACACCGGGAGAGACCTGTCACTGCATCCTCGGGAACCGAGTGCGAGCCGTGCTCCTCACCCCGAACAGCCACACCGGGAGGGTACAGTCACTGCATCCTCGGGAACCGAGTGCGAGCCGTGCTCCTCACCCCGAACAGCCACACCGGGAGAGACCTGTCACTGCATCCTCGGGAACCGAGTGCGAGCCGTGCTCCTCACCCCCAGCAGCCACACCGGGAGGGTACAGTCATTCCTACATCCTCGGGAACCGAATCTGAACCGTGTTCCTCATCCTGGAACAGCAGCTCCAGGAGTATCCTGTCATTCCTACATCCTCATGTTCTACATTTCCCAGTCAGGGCTATTAAATCCTATCCACTACACTGACCCCTGCTGCAGTGAAGGTCGAATGCTCAGGAGGAACTGAGGGAGTTTGATACAGCTCCAGAGTCCCTGCACAGACAGAGTACCAAGCCACAAGAGAGAAGGAGCAGGAGACCACCATCAATTGGTTCAGCTGTCCAAGCACCTACATTTTATACTCCTACTTAGTAAAGCAACAACAGGACTACTGGTCCCCATTTATTAACCACCCTCTTTGCTGTCTCGTCTCACTTGGATGGTGGCCACAATCTGGAAATCAAATTGGTTGTTTTCAAGCTTGCTTGCTTAGACTCACATATGCTGGAGTTTGGCTTTACATGGACTGCATGATGAACCTTCTTCCTAAAGTCTCAATCTGCCTCACACCAATCCCCACTCCCTTTATCCACCTACATACACTCTTATAACCTTTCAGGAGAGGCTGTAAATAACGGGATAAAAGATCCACAATATTCAACAAGCACCAAATAAAGATTTCTAAAGAGCAGTTAATAAGAACAGTAATTTTCAAAACATCATTACAAAGTCCACAGGATACCATTCAAATATTACAAAAAGAGATTCATCATCATCTACGCTAGGAATAAGTCTGCACCCAGAGATTAAAAATAACAAAACGTTTTGTTGTTAGCAATAACAACAACAAAAAACCCACCCATGAAGATAAATCAAAACAAAAAACCCAAACAAAGAAGGAAGACAGACTATGTCACTCACCAAAGGCACTGAAAAGCTGGTATAGGTCACTAGTCTTCCACTCTTTGGGAAAAGTAACATGAAGAACATGATCTCGTTTGGGCTGCACTACAAAACAAAATTGCTGTTGTTAAAAGAAGAGTCACTGCTATATCTTCAGAATATCCTAAAACAGTCATCTAATGTGGTCATGTAGCTTTTTTCTTCCCTTTCCTTTTTAAATAAGAAAACAGGCCAAGATTTATGAAACTACATCAGGTACAGTGAGAATGTGATGGCATGAAAGATATTCTAAATCCTACTAGCTCGTATTTAAGAAATTGAAACAGCATTTCCTGTAGTGGGAAATATCCACAAATGTAGTCCTTCCCATCCCTTGCACCAAATCAAGTTAAAGGACAGAAGGAAAAAAAAAAAGAAAATCAACAGCTTCTTCATGTTCCCCTTAAAAAAATTCTTAGCAACGGTTCAATTTTTGCCATTTTTCTGCTAATAAAAAACCTCCTGTGAAACAATGTGCAACTCAGTTTTCATATAATATTAGATACAAACTAGAATATATACACTGACTTTTTATTATTACTAAAATCTACACCAAGAAAAAAAAGACAACTCATCAAGGCCAACATCTAAAGAAGTGCAAAAGTTTTCAATGTATATTTAAAGTCATTTTAAGGTTTGTGAGTATTAGAGAGAGAATCCAAACCAAACAGTTGGAAGAGGTAAGAATACAGCAGAATTTATCACTATATATCTTACTTTTACACACTTCTCCTACCTGAAGTTTCTTCCACTAGAGATGTGAGCTTTTATAACCTGTGAATTCCTATCATATTTTTAAAAGAAACAAGTGGAACACTGTATATTGAGGGGCAAAGATACTGAAATATTTTATATTTTCCTAGGAAATTACTTGCAGATCATTAATTAAGCCCTTACACAGGTATCTGCAGAGATCTGTTTTGTCATCTATGACACATTGCTAAATCTTATGTGTCATTTTACATCTGATGACAGAGGCTGAACCATTAATGTCAGTGCTCCACTTTGCAATGCAGTGCTCCAGTTTGTTCAGGATAACTCAAGGGTTAACTACACACAGCTTGATGTGATCAGATTTTAATCTGACCACCTGGTAACACTCTCAGGAAAATCTTCTCTCTTTTGGTATAGAGCCATAGGGACTGGTTTTCATTTTAGTGAATGATTAGTGACTTACCCTCATGAATTCTTTTGTAACACAAACTTTTCTAGGTTCTGATGTCCTTAGCTCTCAGCATTAAAACTGGAGAGCTTTCCAGGGTGTATCTCATTCATAGAGCAGGTGTCCAAAATCAGACCATCAGCCACTTGTTATTGCTAAGTGTTTTAATTTGTTTCACCTGAACAAGGGGGTTAGCCTGCCTTGACCAGAAACCCCCTGGTAACAAACTACAGGTGCACATGAGCACTGAGAGCCCAGTCAGGCTGGACAGACACACAAGTAGTTAAGGAAAGCAATCCCTTCATTAGCACAGATGAAATCCTGTTCCCTAAATCTGCTCTTTAAACAAAAAGGACACAACATTTTTTAAGGACTAAAATTCCATTTTTTTATGCTATACTAATCAAACACCAAAATCACACAATCAACAGAAGATCAATTCATTGCTGTACAGCTTACTGAACAGAGAGCAATATGAAGTTAAATTATTTGTAATCCAGTAGTAGAAAATGCTAGCATGAACAACTCCATTTTTAGATATTACAGCCTTTTGATATTGATTAGAGAAAATAAATCATTCTTAACCTTCCTATCTGTACCTGTTTATTCTTAAATTGGCAGTGAATTTGCTGTTAAAACCTCTAACTTCTCCCTACTCAGCTGAAAAGCATTTGATTCTTTTTCTGCTTTGCAGTCATTTTGTGCAGCAACTTCATTCTTTTAAATGAGTTTTTAACACACAGTAACAAAAGATGAAAGTCACATTCATGTATTCAATACTATTTAACTTAGCACATGTTACTGAAATTCATTATTTCAGGAAAAATTGCACAGACTTGCTATTTCACTAGCTGACAATCAGAAATATAAAACTTACAAGTCACCCAGTCAGCTGTGCCTCATCTCTTTTTTAACAATACAGACTCCAAGTGCACCTCCCACAGAAACCTGGCTCTACTCTTTCCATGGCTTTGCTTCTCTGCAAAACACTTCCCCACAGACAACCACCAGACCAGTTCCTCAACCTACAGTGGTGTTTACATCCCAGAACAGCAAAAAATGTGGCTAAAACAGCCAGCCCAACATGCCCCCCTGCAATGCTTTCTGTTTTGAGGCTTAGAAAGCCTCCTTGGCTCAGGTTCTCCTGGAACATCTGCATCAGTCTGTTCTACAGGAGGGGCGTTCAGATGAAAGAGACAGACTTTCAGAGGCAGACTTTTCTGGCAACCCTTCTTAGCAAAGTATCAAAACAATCCTGTAAGTTGGCCAGCAAATGGAAGAAGCATCTTTACAAATTAGTGGCTTTGGCACTCTCTCAATGACCCAAAGTATTTACCCATTCTTCCACTCAGTATCAAACAGTTGGGGAAGGAAGATGCAACATAATTAGATTACCACTCCAGCACAGCCAGAGCTCAGAGATCTGACCACCTAACTGAATTTAGAATTAAATATATGCCCTTACAGCATGTATTTTCCTCTCCAACACATTACTTCCATCTCCTTAGAACTGCATTCTGTTACTGTTACATTGGCATCTAATAGAGTCACACTCCAGTCTGAGCTTTCCAGTGCAAGGAGTGGAAAATGTGTCCACATCAGTACTGCTTCCAAGTGGGTATAATTTTCAAGACATTGTGTATCTGACTCCTCAATACAAAATTAAGCTTTTATCTAATCAAGAACCAGACTGACCTCGAGGGCTTCACATTTTCCTAAGTCAAGGCATCAGTGGGAACCCTCACCCAAAGTTTTTCCCCTCATAATGAAACATCCCATAGCAGTAAGGACATTTACGTTAGTAGAATCTATATTCATTTAAATGTATTACCAACCAATTACAGCTCCAGGTCTGTAAATTGAAATAATCAGAAAGGTAAAAATGTTTTAAGTAATATTTTTCAATTATCATAATCCCATGAGGCAAAAGAATCCTGATGTTGAGGCTGAAGTTAAGGAGAGGCACTACTGCACAGAAGATTTGCAGAACCATTTGCTATTCACTAGTTTGCATTCTGTATGTACTGCTGGGGTGAGGGTCCCACTTTTTATGAGATATGGTACATAAGAATAGTAACACAAAATAACAATAAAGCTGTTAATTTCAAACTTTCTCATTTTGTAACATTAACTTAATTTGTTCTCATCAGCCCCCTTTATAATGCAGTTCCTCTGGTCAAAGTTGAAGTTTTTTTTGATCTACTATGTTGTTAAAGGAAAAGAAGGGAGCAGACATATTTAAATAATTTAATAAGTAGATAATAACCTAAACAGAGTTGATGGATATGCTGATATCCTTGCTTTAGATATACATAATTAATCTTTACACTTCCTCCTCCAGGAATTTTGTCAGAATGGTACTGAGATTGAAATGAAAGAAGCCACTTACAGTCTGGTCCTTCCAAATTGAGATATGGTATGTCCATTACCCTCATAAGAAATAGCCTAGAAGCAAAATGGAAAAGAATCATTAGAAAATTTCTGTCTGAAGACCTTTCATTTATGCAGTTTTTTTACACATTTCTTCTGAAAAAGCAGAATTAACCATCCTAAACCTATCTTAAGGTATGTTAAAACAAAACAGACCCTCTAAGCCCAATCTCTTAGCAAACAACCAGATCCAAAAGTTACTTGGCATCATGCCACAAATTTTACTTATTCAAGAAAACCAGCACAAAATAAGGCCCAAATTACTGCTGAAAACAATGAAGACAAGTGAGGAAGGAACATTTAACAAGTGGCAGTTCTGTGCAGTAAGAGCCCCTTGCACAGTGGGTAGTGCAAATGCTGCCATCATTCTAAATACCCATAAATCTCCCAATTTTCTGAGCACTTGAACATGCTTTAGACAGAATGGATCTTAAAACCCTAACACTGCAAAAGCCATCATGGCTTCTTTGCAGATAACTGGAATGAGTCTTTTCTACTTTAACATGTCACTGAAAAGTTTCTCAAAACATTCAAGAAATGCTTTCAATAAAAACTCTTATTCAGCTCTGAAAACTACCTCCTTTTAAAGTAAGATGAACAGCTTAACATCCTGTCATAGGTACAGATGTCACTATGAACTTACAAAATATTTGCTGTGTCAGTGGAAGTCACTGGAAGGCTAAAATAAATAACATTTTCAACATAACTTTAAAAATCTTCTAAAATGCTTATCAGATTGCAGTTACAGCATTCAACTAAGTACTAACTGATGTAAACAGCTGAGTTTTTTAACGTGGACACACTCATCTTTGTATCACACCACACTCACTAACAGTTCCTAAGAGTTTGAACAACATGCCCTTATGACTCCCTGTACCACTGGTAAGTCTACAGGAATCAGTTGTTAACTTGGTTTTACTACAAATAGGAGAAAGAAAAAAGTGCAAACACTGGGGTAAAATGTACTGTATGGCAGGTTCAAATGTGAGCCACAGGGTATCTGAACTGGCACCAGCTGTGCCACACACTGTCCCACCTAATTTATCTTCTGAGTCTCAGGAAAGGTACACTCTAACATGCACTGCATCCCCCAGAGCACTGCAGCACCTAAAAGGAACTTTATCAATAAAAATTACAAACATCTAAATCAATTAACTTCAGAAACACCACCCATTCCAACACAGCACTGAGTAATGAAGACACTCCACGAGGAAGCCAGAGTTCCTTTTTGTGTTTAACCTTAGGTGCCACACTCCATGGACTTGGCTTCAACACAGCTGTCTGTCTAAACTGGACAGGAGTGGCTCCCCCCAGAAAACAAGGAGACACAGGGATCCCACCCCAAGGGAATCTTTTATGGAATTAAAGGAAGGGGAAAACAGAGGGAGCATGGGACATATCTCCAAGGAGCAACAGAAGGGATGTGACTACATTCCAGCTCTGTGGAAGACATGAGGCAGGAACACAGCACCATAACAGGGCACCCAGCTGGGCAGAAAAGAACTGGGATCTGTGCTCTGCCAGTGAGCTGCACTGCAGACTGCCACAAGAGGCTCAATATGAATTATTATCTATGACTGGTACTCACATCTTCATCTGAAATGTCAGTGTCACTGTTAGTAAGGGATATAGCCCTCTTCAGACCCCAGTGCAGGGGACAAGCACAACCTAAATAGGCTAAATACAGCTTTGCTAGTGGTTAGTAAAACCAGTTTACTCTGCTGGGTAGAGGATGTCCATCATCCATGCAGAACAGCAAAAGTGGGAGCTTTCATTAAAAAAAAAAAAAAAAAAAAAGGCAGGTTTGTTTTAAGCTGAGTTATCTGAACGAATTTTTGCCAAGTTCTTGGAACCTACTACTTTTTAAAGCACTCAAGTAAGTTTTGTAGGTTTTCATAAAAATAAAGATGAAGTCAACTGAAAATAAAAAAAATTCTGGGGAGAAGAGTAGTTAAGCCTCCCTCCCCCAGGTTTTATCATATTGAGGAAAGCAATACAGTGGCCAACTGCAAGAACAGACTTATGCCAAAAGAAATAAATATACCTGAAATTAATTAGGATCAGTTTTTTATTCCCTGAGACAAATCCTACATTTATTTTTCTGGCCAAACAAATATGTCACTAAACAGCACATACACACACAAACACATATACTCCCTGCAGTCTAAATACTGATTTTAGTATTAAGTGCACTTCAGGTGTGTTACAGAAGTAACTGCATCTTGTAGCACTAAATTACACCACATGGTTTATAAACACCCAGTTCCAACATAACCCATAATTAAGTATCCATAACTAAGTGGTTCTAAGATTCCTCATCTATCTGCAGAACATTTAAATTAATAAGACCTTTCTGGATCACAGCTTGAACTCTATATTAAATTATCTCAATTAATGAAGTTGTGAGTTAATGTTGTGAAAATCAGTGTCATAGCTACATTTCTTTAAAAGCTAAGCAGACCAAGCTAAAAAAAAATAATGTTATTTCCTACACTGTTTAGGGACTACAGCCAGATCACACAGTCAGAGGACAGAGATCCATTTCTCAATAAGAACTATGAAGTATTTTGAGGAAGCTACTTGGAAGACAATTGTTTCTGTGGCAAGTCAAAAAAAATGAAGAGAGGAAGGCCATCATTGTGCCAGTCACAGCAGCACATAGTCTCAAGGAGTCAACATGATTCCTCTGCACCAAGCTAGGATGAAAGTTTTCACAGCTGCATGGAGAACTGTGCAGAGAAACTGATCCAACTGAAAAAAGAAAAGGAATTTTTTTTTAACCAAGCTCAGTTTACCAGTCCAGGTCAGTGACTACTTCAGCCACATGTGGATGCAAGCACAAGAACAGGAACTGTTCACTCCTACACTGAGAGTGGGAAGTCATTGGTCAAACTGCACTAAAGCACACCAAAATCTCCTTTTGCAGTAATTTTGCAAAGAAAAGTAAATTAATATAGAATAGCTGAGGGATTTCCAATACATGCCAGAGAACGTAGCTCTGTACGAGAAACTTTCTACAAATATGGCACAAACTCAAGTGATTTGCATGGATTTTGGTTTCTGATATCCACTGTACAAAAAAACATTTCTAAGCTAATTTTGGTTTCTACAGATCATAACACTTAATAAAGCATGGTGTTCTCATTTCTCTACACTTCTTCCACCCCCTGCCTCCAGTTACATCAAAAGAATAAACAGCATTCAAACAAGCCAAGGAGATACAGAAGAACATTGTCATTAAAAGTTTGCGAGGGGCATGTGGGTGGGGGCAGGAAGATATGGAAGAGCTGTTGCCCTAAACCAAAAAATTTAAACCAACTCGAAAGTATGAGAAACAATAACAGTATCCAAATTATACACACAAGAGTTTAGATACTGCAATAAAGATTCCCATCATCTCAACTCATAAATGTTCATCGGGGATTACTCACAGCAGACAAACAGGATTTTTCAAAGATGTATATTCAATAAAACATCAAGATTACAGAAATGCATCTCTGGAATTCCTGGCATATTGAGTTGTTTATCATATAATTTACTGCATAATGCCTACAAGAGCCAAACAACCCTAAGGGAAAGTCTGTTTTTAATCAGTTCCATTCTCACAAAAGCCTTAAAACTAAAGATTTTACCTATGTTCATCATTAACCTATTCTAGGCACACAGTTTGTGGTGATTGGGAATGGGGCTGCAGCAGAGCCTCATCCCCAATGGGCTACAGCTGTGTAAGAGAGGAGAGCAGTGTTAAAGAGCCCGGGAATGCTGAGGGGCACAGACCAATCTCAGGAGGGCAGAGAGGGCACACAGGTGTAAAGCATGTAGGGTGAATGGTACAGAAGGTTTTACAGAAGAACAGTAAGTCAGTGGTGCTTGGAACCATTCATGAGGTCAGTCATACATTCTCTTTCAACTTATATTAACCTATATCCTGGCCATCACTCTTGAACAGCCAGCCAGGGAGCTCCATAACTTTGTTGACATAATGAAAGACATCAAAATTACTCCTGAAAAAAGTGTAACCTTCATTTGAAAGCTAAGTTCATAAAAATTTAAGCTTGATCTTTTTATTTTAAATTTACTAATTTAAATCACATTAGTGACAAGCCCATTCAAACAGGAAACATTTCCAAAATCGTTGCAATGACGTGAAAGTTTAATCACTAAACCGTATTTAAATATTAGTATCTAATATACAGAGATCTTGAAAGTAAGACTTTATAAGCAACCCAAAGAATCATGGTCTGTTTTAAAGAATATTTTCAAGACTATCTGGATAATAGTTCAAACTGAGAAGATTGCTTCTAAATAGCTGCCTTACAATAAACTCCTCTTGTAAGCTTCTTTCAGAAAAACTTGTGACACAAGGTATAACTTTCACGTATTTAGCTTACTGTTTGCATGTTGTAGTTTGTGTTTTGCTTGAAGAGCATGACTACAGCACAAAGGAAAAGGTTTTCTTGTTCTGACTGCTGCCCACAGGACCAGGTAGAACTTCTGGAGGAAGGAGGAAGATAGGATTTTTTTTTTTTTTATCTCCCCAGCAGGAAGAGAGGATGCTCAGCTAGGGAAAGATTCTACACCACAAACTAGAGACAAGTGGGTGTAGCAGGAAGCTGGCTGGCAGCCCAGAGCATACCTGCCCAAAAGCACCAGAAGCAACACACTCACTAAGAGACCTTTAGGGAACTCTGAACTGCAGAGCCCTGGATGCTACTACAGGTGCTAAAAACACCACATGCTGCAGACAGAGACCTGCAAGGACTGAATGAAGCAAAGGACTTGCTCATTTAAACACCTCACAGCTCTGACTTCTGACAGGTAGTTAAATATTTTTTAAGAAAAAAAAAAGTTGTCTTAGTCTGGTATGTTAGTTTGCATTATAGAAGAAAGAGAACTAGCTTGAAAAATACAAGCCTTGGTCTGCTCACTGTAAGGAAAAGGTGAGACAGTCTCACCTCTAGGCTCTGACTCAGGTGATGTGGCAGATGTTAGAATAAGGCAAAGCTTCTAAAATCACGTGAAATGTAAGACATAGAAATCTTCCACATTTCCATGATTTAAAAATAATATATAGCTTTTCTTAAACAAGAAGTTACAAGTTCTGAATAATGGCAGAATGGATAAACATTCTTTTCTTGCAAGCAGTAATTTTCAGTTCTCGCTTAAAAAAGAAAAAAAAATAAGACAGCTGTTCTCCCTGCAGTTTGTAAACTCTTCCTTTCTTTACAGTCAGGCAGTGTTAACCCTGAAGCCAGAACAGACACAGCAAGCTTCCTCTCACTCACACTCACAACTTTGAAATGTCACTCCTAGAGGAATGTCACATTTCAAGTATATAATTAATTAAAAAAGCTTAAATTTAATGTAGTATTGTGACAGCTCTAGAAGTTGCTGTTTGTACTTGTTGTAAATATGCATTTCTAGAAAGAATTTTGGTTAATAACTGAAAATTAACCTGCTCAACTGGCACCTATTACTTGGCATGTGTGTGTTGATGTTCCTGAAAACAACCTAGTGACAAATCCCATCTTCAAATTAAATTGTGCTGATCAATTCTATCTTCACCTTCAAATCAAGCCATCACTGTGGGTCCATGTTTCCTCTAGGGAATATTTTTAACACATGCTAAAATGTATGGAGTTATTGCCACACATACCTCAGTCAAGAGATCACATAACTGCTACCACTATAATGATGTGATTTTCAGAACAATGAAAGCTGAAAGCCACTGAGCACAATGATTTCCTCATTTGTGTGGGCCATCTGAAGCTTAAATATTTAATTTTCCCAACACTTGTATTACGAGTTTGAAAGGATGGAATTTCTCCCGAATTTAAACAGACAGAGTAAGCACTAGAATCTTTCTAATTTCAACTCCTTTTCCTTTATGTAACAGATTGCAGCATCGTTAGAAGTTTCCTAAGGTAAAATCTATAGATTAATTACCAACTCTGTGCATAAAGGTTTCTAGATTCCTCAAGTCTTACTTCAATTTGTTCAAGGAGTTTACATGAAGATCCAATTCAAAAGCAAAATACTGCTCATAGCATCATCCCATAAATCATACACATGTATTTCTTAAACATGGATTACCCAACAATGTTAACACCAATGCTTTGTGTAATTTGGACTGACATTACCATAGGGATATTTTAGTTTTTCCAAACTGCTGAGCACACTCAGTTTTCACTATCACCAGTTACTGAGTCCTACAACATAAAGTACACCTGAACAGTTTTTCTTCAGTTCCACTACTCCCAAAGCTTACTCCAGAAATAATTTTCTGAATTGTAAATATATCCTCAACAGTGGAATAGGCAAGGCCATTAAAGCAGTCCAGGTACTCTTCTAAGAGTCCTTTCACAGGTCAGCAGAAAGTAAACCACCCTCCTCCAAAGAAAAGGTATTTACTTCATAGTCTGTCCAGCATTACCAGCATGAATCAGAAAGCCAAGAAAACTTCAGTTTAAAGAAAAAGAGTTAGCTTTGATTCCAGTGCTAGAGGTAGATCTGCTAAAGCTGGTGTTGTACTTCCATGCTTTAGCAGGTTTTTTATAAAACTACTTACTTGTTAAAAAAAGGTTCAATGAGTTTTGATCTAGCAGACACATGGTTTTTCGGAGGACTGAGGAATGAACCTGATGAATGAAGAATAAATTCAGTATGTAATAACCAGCTACAGACTGTGGGAAATAAGAAAGCCATAAAACTGTCAGAAAAGCTGTGGGAAAGCAAGTCTCAGGACTGTGAGGAAGATATAGAGAGGAAGGTCAGAAAAACAATAGAGCTATGTGCCATATCAAGTGAGGCCTAGAAAAATGTTAAGCAAGATAGTAGAAATAGCAACAGACAGCATCAGGGAGAAGGTTTGGAAAAGACTTCACAGGTACCTAGGAAATTAGCCATGGAAATGAAGCACAGTCCAGTAATGTAAGCATCATATCCTGCTTCATGGAGCTGTTCAGATGCTGTATCATAACTTGGAAATCCTTCTGCACTTTCTGAGGGGAAAAAGACATTTATAAACACATTATCAGAGAAGATGAAGGCAGACCTGTATGCTCACCCACAGGTGTACTTTGTCACAGCATAACATCATTAGGAGAAGTTTATACAACTTTCAGAATCTGAATTGTCTTAAGCTCTTAAAAAAGCAGTTTTGTTTGGCATTTTTAAATAAGAATAGGTTCATAAGATAGAAAGTCTTTTCTAGTAAAACGCCTGTAACCCTCAGACCTAAAATGGAGTATTGTAAGACAATGACAGCAGAATTCCCCACAGAGGATCTTTTTTACTGACTTGCATTTAAGAGAGCAGACAGTCTAATGAAAGCTTCACTATTAACCTGTTTGCCAGCCACCTGATTGACATATGGTCAGATTTTTCAAGATATTTAAATGAAAACTAAAGTGATTTAAGGATGTCTTTATTGACAAATGCATCTGGTGTTTACATGTTTGTTTGCATGTTTCAGCGATATAAAAAGTACTACTCATCTTGATTTTGATCAAGTATTGAAACTTTCCCTTTCAACATACTTCACTCTTCAGTATTTTCTAAATCAGCAGCTTAAGAAAAATTCTAGAACCTTGAGCTAAGCTTGCCCCTTGATTAAATATCCTTGTGTTCATTCCCCTCAAAGCAAAAAAACCTTTTTTCCTACTGAAAGAACTTTAGTAATTTCTAGAACACACAGATTGGTCACTACTGTATAAGTTTTCTTAGTTTTGTTTGTCCAAGTGCCTCTTGGAGTACTCTGGCTTTGATCTGAAAGAAAACCACCAAATGCAAATTTTAAACAAACCTCAAATTAGTCCCCAAAAATCAACCTAAAAGAAAAAATTCCATCATTAGAAGATGATGAAACTGCTCTTCACTGAACACATCCATTCTTTTACTGTCTGGATTCCTATTAAGTTCCAGGTATACTTCTAAATATAATTGCACTGTATGTACAAATCCCCTCATTTTAAGTCCCTTCATCAAAACACTAAGTATTATAAGGGGTCTTTATATTTCAGACCAAGAACAAAAATAACCAAAACACTTTGTTTCCTCTGAAAAACATTTCAGAAACACGAGAATTTTGATATATCCTTACCAACTTTAGGAGGGCTGAATGGAACCTCTTTTAAACGCTTTTCCAGTTCTGCAAGTGATGTATTATTAATGATTTCCTGCAAGAAAAGCCATCATTAATTGCCAATGTCAAGCACGTTTTCCCTGGAAACTGAAATCAAATAAGATCAAATGAGTGTTTACTGCTGCCACCTCGTGTTCTCTAAGGATTTACACACAGCCCTATTTCAAACTAAGGCACCAGAGGTGTGCCAAGGCAAATCTCACTTACCTTGCCTCACTTGCATCATAATGAGCCTTAAGCATTTATTAATGCTGCTCAGAATTATTGAGGGATTATGCCAAAGTGATATTTCTATTTGAATCTGGTTTCATGTAGGAGATGTGACAAAGGAAAAGGCAGCACAAACAGCAGGGCAAATATTCTAAATATTGATCATAATGGTTGAAGGCATCCAAGATGAGTATTGAAATGTGCTTGCTGACTGGACATTCTTGAATAGTTTTGCAAGTGTAGAAACTGCTGGTTTAAAGTAATACAGAGACAGTGAAAGAAGCCTGACAATCAGAAAGTTGCTCCTACACTTCAACGTAACATCAGTGAATCTACTGATGAATTATATGCATAAAATAAAAAGGCACAAAGATGTGTTACAGATTAATTCCTTACTGAAGTTCTTAATCAGATATATGTTGTCAATTATTACAATAAAAACATGCAAAATCAATAGCCACTGTTAATCAAACATCTCACACAACCTTTCTTAAAGTTGTCTGAGATCTATGAGGACCAAATTTCCTTTGGTTCTCAATCAAGCTTAGCTGTTTACACTCAACTCTGCAGACTGAAAAGTTATCAAGAACTAACTACAATGAACAAGCTCAAATGAGGCATTAATTTGGCATCCCAAAGCATGATTTCATAACAACAGCCTAAAAACCCAACCATCTGCTGCAGAATTACAAATATCAACATAGCTGTACCAAACATAAAACTTGGGGAGGATTCTTACTTTTCAGAAAGCCAAAGCCTCTATTCTCACTGCAGCAGTGTGCAACACAAACCTGACAATACCTGTGAGGATATTTAACAGCACTTTATGCAATGCTCTGGAGTCACAGAGCTATGCACAAAGAGAAATACAGCTTCCACAGCATCTTTTAAAATTAATTCAAAGGCACATGGGAAAACAAGAGCTTATGAACACTTATCTCAATTCTTCTTCAGAAGAATAGAACTCATGCTGTAAGAGATTTTAAGAGAAACCTGTAATATTTTTTTCCTCCTGCTGACTACCCACTAAGCAAAGGCCACAAGAGAAGCTAATGATGATAAAGCATTTTTCCAGACAAATCTATGTCAGCATTAACAGTACTCTAAGGCTTTGAATATACAATCAGCTTCCAGATCCTATCTGTTCATGAACAGCACTTTTTTAATCTCCTGAGCAGACGTGCCACTTAACAAGAAGAAAATAATTTACTAATCAAGTTTTACCTAGCAAAAACTCTACATATTTTGGAATCCAAAGCTGCCAAGTTACCATAAAACTTCAAACACAAAAGTCACTAGAAGAAGAGTAAAAATTTGCATTCTATCAATTCTGTAAGTTTAGATAAGGAGTAAAGAAAAACTATTCTTCGACAATAAAAGGAACATCACAGAAAATATTATTAGACATCTCTCTCTACAAAGAAGTATAATTTGTTTCAATACACATGTATTGATGCAATTTTGTTTCTTCAAATCATACTGTAATATTAATTTACCTTAAAAGGTTGTGTGCTTGCCATCAGTTTAGTATCCAGTAACCTAGGAACAAAGTAAGAGCTAAATAGGTTGAAACAGAAGAATGCTCATTTTGCCAAATCCTCAAAAAATGTTTTAGTGTATTAGCAGGGAAACAGCAGATACACTCTACTGAAAATTACTGTTGGATTTGGAACAGCCAAAAAATCCCTTGGCTTTGTTCAGCATGAAAAAGGACAGCAACCAAGGAACAGCTAGAGATGCAAACAACTAGTAGCAAATAAATCTTGTTCCAAATGAAGTGTAGATTCATAACACCAAACATCATGCCAAACACAGGGGAGTAGCAACGGAGCATCTTATGCCAAAAAGTGAACAAACAGTACTGCTTTTCTGAAAAAAAGCTGCTCAAAATTACTTTAAAAATTGTATTTATCTAACTTGATCCCAATTGCTTTTCCAGTAACAGCTAGGGTACAGGGCTAGGACAAAAAATACCATTGCTAAAACTATACTGAAATGGTTGAAAGTTTGAACTAAGAACTTACCGGGGAAAGACACAGGATGTTACTTCCTTGAACTCACTTAGGTCCTAATTTAACATTAAACCAGAAGATAAAATCCAAGTCAGTGAACTGCTTACAGTCTTGGGAGGACAGAGAGCAGTAGCTACAATTATCCAAACAGCTTCTAAAAGTGAGCTACAGTAACTGAATTCTCACTGTAAGAGATGTATTCTTCAGGACTACCATAGACACCACCTGCAATTACACACAGCTACAGACTACATATTTCTGATTTGGCTGTCATTAGTGATAAAATGTTCTGTCACTGCCAACACCTTATCCAATTTTATACCTTAGGCTACTTCTGATTCCAGCCTAGTTAACAGTTCTTAAGTATTCCCAGTATTTACTATTTCAGTGGAATATAAGCAGTCACCCCAGGTGTGCAGGGACTGCCTAGAGCTTTACATCTGCCAAGGGTCAAAACCACAGGAACTGCTGACAACTGCCTACATTCCAACACCATCCAAACCAGTCCCAAACTTCTTTTCCCCATCTTATGATCAAGTCTTTCCTCAAACACCCACAAGCTCTTTAAGGCTGAAAGTAACAATGTCATGAGACCTTCCTTAGACAATGTTTTTGGTGCAAATACACTGCTTAGTTTAATTGAATTGTAAAGTCATCAACTGTTAGACTGCCCTGCTGCAGTCAAAATGTGCTCCCTCCAATTATCCTGACATTACACCTCTTCACCCCAGGGAACATCATCCTGCTACAAGACTGCTTATCATTTTATTAAGTGTACTGTATTATATAAAAACATACATTCCCATTTTATAAACTACAAAGAGGAAAACGCCACGTAATCCTGCTGAAGCTCCACACCAGTATCTTATAACATGTTATACCTGATATAAGCAAAAAACACAATTCTACTAGTTCATTTGAATATTTTGAAAATGCAAAGAACAATACAACTAAACTTTCTACATAAAAGTTGACAACAATAAGGCAGTAGCCCAGCAGTACCAAACAAATTTTTTTAAAATACTTTTCTATACTTCTTCACAAACCAACCAATTCTTCCATTCAGAAGAAAGTATGGAGATAAGACTAAAAGACAAATATATCAATGCATTTATTTCATCATCTGAACACTCAAAAGATTACTTACATCAGGTAGGGGACAATAGAACTGATGTATGGTGTGCATAACATCCAACAGCATGTTGTGCCCAATAACAAGCTTGCCCTGTGAAAATAGTAACATTAAATTACACTTCCAGTCCTGGCCATGGCAAAGGCAATCTGTGAAAACCCCTATCCCAGATGCCAGCCAAGGGCAAGTGGGAACAAATACAAATCAAACCTCCACATTTGCTCTCTGCCTGCCCCACACACTCCTCCATTCTCTCAGAGCAGCCACTTCTTTTTCCTCTACTCCCACCCATTTACCACAGGCTTCCACAGCAGCATCACACATTGATAAGATGCACCAGAACAGCTACTTACAACTTGGCTTCCAAATGTAATCTATTTAATATTGAAGTCAAGGCATTCCTCAGTCCATTACCTTTTAATTTACTTATACAACAACACACAATATATTCTTTATGGTTATAATATACAATAGTTATTAAGGGCATGGTCTGGCTCCTCAGTGCAGAAACTTTAATGCTAGATGTTGAACAAGCAAGGTCCTTGAAAAAGCTCAAGCAGATTTTTAAAGGCTTACTTTGATTTATTTGACATGACAACAGTCCTTCTTTGACAGCCTTTAACTGCCAGAAAAAAAGGAAAAAAATCCCCACAATCTCTTCATAACAGAGAAAAAAAAAGCCACCAAAGCTTATTTACATACGAGCCCTAAAAAATTGCTATTCTTAACTCTGACAGATAGTAAGATTTTTCATGTCATGCTTTAGTTTGAACTTACTTAACCTACTACACTCAACCACTGTAAAACATAAAGCAACAGAAACTTAAAAAGTCACTTTAACTTGTATTTCATCTTATCTTCCAAAATGTAACAGCAAAAGAACCCTTTCTTTGAATTACTTATTTTTTTCTCAGGAACAAAGGTAGGTTAAAAGTCACATGAACTTACAGAATTAGCAATGGCATGAACAACTCTGGAAAATCCTACAGCATCATTCAGTTCTTCCTGTAAGCAAAGATTCTGACATTAGTGAGACAAATATAAATACTGCCAAAACTGTACCTGCAAAATGCCAGATGCCCCAGTTTGCCTCAAATTGTTTCTCAGACACAGCCAAGAACAGACCACAAAGGAAATGTCAATATTTGGAAGACACAATAGGTCAAAGCAGGATGCTGCTCACAGAATTTCCATTTTATATGTAGCTCTAGTTCACTGCCAAGTAGGACGAGTCACAGGCTGCTGCCCTGGGTTGCCCCTAGCCAGAAGCCAAGCAGCCATTCTGCCCTTTGCTCACTCCCCACACTCAAAATTCAAAGACAGACAATAAGATTTGTGGATAAGGATAATGAGGGCACATCCCCTCCAGCCTCCTTGCTTTTGGGGGAGGGTGAGAGAGAAAGCCTTGACACTGTGTAAGTGCTGTTCAGCAGTAGACAAAACACAGGGATGGTATCACTGGTGTCTTAGCCACAAAGCAAAGCACAGCAAAATACAGGCTGCTGCAAAGAATACCCTCACCCCCACCACAGCAGTAACAGCTGCAGTCAGTTCATTGTCACCACGTGATCTCCAACACTGTTCAGCAGCTATGACATTGCAAGCAGCTCAGAAGGTATTAAAATTAACCTACATATCTTCAGCTGTACTTTTTACATATAATGTTTTATTTTCAACAGGTTGAATCCTGATTGTTACTCCTATTAAATCAGACCATGCTTTTATGTTAGCACAAACTGGGTAAGAGACATTCTTCATTATTTATATAAACAAAACTAAAGAGAAATGTGAAAATGTGTGACTCACATTATATAACACTGTAGCTGTATAAACTGACTTTTGATTAATTTGGGGGGTTCTGAATAAAGCACAAACTGTTTTGTAACAGATCCATCTTTTTCAGGTCTAGGGAAGCAATTTCTGCCTTATGTTATCTGTCTTTATTCAACCAGAACTAGAAGTCAATAAAAACTCTGTTCACTGTTACTTTAGTTCAGCCCTGAATGCTGCTAGTCTGAGCAAGAAACAGCCCCACTAAAAATGCTTCAGAAAACTGTAGGAGTAAATTGTTTCTGACCTGCCTTCTGGGAAAAGAGAGGTCACATTAGCTAATGTCTCTTTAGATATCTCTTTCCCTCTTAAAAGCCTTTCTGCATAGAAGTATTATTTACTCCACCCAAACTGATTTTATCTTGATGTATGCAAGTACAAATCACAAGAGTCTGATCAGGAACTCACACAAATCAAGTCTTACGACCTCCTGAAATTAGCACCACTCAGTAAGCAAAATACAAAGTCCAATGAACAGGAGAGTGCCCAAACACATCAGTGTGATGTGCTGGTCAGCCTGTGACCACAGCAGAGTGTACAGTGTGCCTCCATCGAGAAATGACACCTCCATTGTACAGGACACTAACACACAACCAAGAGCAAGCCAGCTTTGGAACAGAAGGGGAGGCTGGCAACCCAAAACATGTAACAACTTGCTCAAGAACTTCTGCAAGAACCTGATGTTTCCTCTCCCTAGGCCACACTTTCAAGGAGGCAGTCACTACTCCACAATACTCATTCAGTATTCCACAAATTCTGTTTTTAAAAAAATTTTAGAGTGCCTTGCAACTCTTTGCTCTGTTACAAAGCCAAAGTTATCTGGTAGAATTTAGAATCAAATTCAGCCAGTCACAGCAAACCAAAGGGGAACAATACTAAACCCTCTCCCACATTTCTGCATTGCAAGTCAGAGATTCTCACCCTTCCTCTCTCACATAAATAAATGGAACTGAATGTATTTACCTGTTCTTTTGCTTGTTTCTGCTGTTCTCTTCTTTTTCGTTCCTCTTCATCTACCTTAGTAATAACAATATATCTCTCCTTCTAAGACAGAAAATGTATAGTTTGAGGAATGACTCTGAGAAGTTCAGATTTAAGGTTGCTACAAGTTTCTGTAAATCTACATTGTAAAGAAAATTGTCACACCTCAGCAGCAGTTACTTGGCAACACAACTGTTTCTATTGTAGGCACATTATCACCTACTCCCTGAAGCCTACTTTAGAAAACTGTATTTGAATCATCCACCAAACCTAATTTTTTCTAAATCCACTTTTTACTTCCCGAAAAAGTTTATCAGCATTTCCTTGTAAATAATTTGTTTTAAATACCTTTTGAAGCAGAGATCTGTGCTGGGAATAGAGGACACATTACCTGATGCTGCTGTTTTTCCTCTAAGATCACAACCTGCTTTTCACTAATACTGAACATCAAATCAACTGTGTTTCATAACACTTTTTAGCATCCATTTAAAAAGTAATATTAAGCCAAACAAATACATGCCCACATTCCATATGTTGGTCAGACATAATGTTTAGAAACTAGTTCACTCTATGCCACTTAAAATGCTTTACATTTGCATAACAAAGCTCAAGTTAGATCTAAAAATCAGGAAATTGGTGAAATTGAGAAATACAATTTCCTTTCAACATAACAAATGTTAGAGGCAGTAATAGGCCTAGTTACCTTATCTGACTCCAGAGTTTCCACGTGGATACCTTTTGGATACCTACAGCAGAACAAGTGAAAAGTAAATATTAATAGCTATTCATTGGCATTTAGCATATTGAAACCAAAATATTACAACAGTAATTTAGTAATTTTATGTTTCATTATTTCCATAAGTCTTAGGTGTAAAAGAAGTATTACAAGTTTCTTTTTAATTTTAATAATGCAAAATTCCAAGAAACAGGCCAGTTTAACTGACCTCCTTACATTACCCAACAGTAACGAGCACTTACACAATTTCCCATGCTATTGTGGAACCTGTAACTTCTTATTTTGGTGATATTAAGTAAACATCATCTAGATATTTAATCACAATCTAGAATCTTTGCTTTCAACAAATCCAAAACAAAAATGCTGGTGAGAATGCTCTCATTTACTTGCAGCCCCAAGACAGCTTCTTTGAAGACTGCATCTCTTTAATACATCACCTATTTGAGGATTTATTAACAACCCTGAACTTCCTGCTAGCAGTAGTCTCAATGTCATCACCTGGGCTCAATGTCAGCACCTACAGGGCTGCACCACACCACTACAATCACACTCAATTTCCAAAATAACACCATAGACAGAGCCATAGAGCATCCAACTGATAGCAAAAGAGAATATTGCCTTTTCCTGCTTAACCAGTAGCAATTACTCTCATCATCTCATTATAATAAACTAACCACAACTGTGCAACCCCTGCAGAACCAGCAAGTTTCCTTGTCCTCTGGCTATCCCCAAAAAAAGAGGACACTCCAAACACTGCTGCATCCTTTTCACCCTGACTCCTGACAGAGTCTTGAGCCTCCCTCTCAGGAGCTGCCTCATGCCACAAGCCTTGGATGCATCAAAACACTGATGCACAGGAGAATACTTCAATAGAGAAAACGACCTGTGAAGAGCTCAGGACAGAAGGGCAATCAATAACTTCACTGTTCTGCTTTAATTAGCTCCATGCTACATTCTCAGCTTGGCTTTCTCTCCCCAATACACATGCACAGTGTACACAGCTGTACTCGTGTAAAGCAACACTGCTGAATTAAAAAAAACACAAATCAAGGGCACAACTCTTCCATCCACTCAAAAGATGCAAGGATAAGGGTCAGACAAACATGAAACTACATGCTATAGAAAGCTATAGATATTCTATAGATATGTTAAAACAATGACAATGAAAAATTGTTGAGAACACATCAGCTTTTTTTCAGATGAGTTCTCAAGCTCATTTCTTGAGATCCCATTTTCTAGAGAGAAGCTTTATTTTATCCTCTTCCAGTGTAAGAGTGCCAGATTCAGTGCTGCAACACTGAATTAACTAAACATACAAAAAAAGGCTTGCATATTTTCCACATCTTACTACTGCAGTCAGAACAGTGAAAATCTTTCTCTAAAGCCTTAAAGTTTCTCCTACAGCCTTGAAGGATATATTTAGGCAATATACTAAATTATCAGAATTGCTGCTGCTTGGCATCCAACAGAAACTATAACCATACCAGTACCTACTATAGAACTACTATTTTATCAGGTAAAGCCCACAATCTGCATAAGCACATGCACTTTCTGTTCACCAAAAACATAGCATGCTGCATTTGTTACCTAACTCTAGGCTGTGCAGTTCTGTTCAGAGATTTTACATAGGAATGATAAAACAAATACTAAGCTTTAATATCTACTAAGATTAATATCTAAATTAATCATCACAACAAGTAATTTTACTGTAATTCATCTTCAGAACATTACAAATGCCCAAAAGTCTTCTTTTAAAGGGAAAAAGAAGTCTAAATCAATCACCCCAAGGTTAAGGAGATCAGATCTTACCCATATTTCTTATCAAAAGTACTAAAAATATACAGTAAGGCAGTATTACCAGTAACTTACTTCCAGCTCAAGGTCTGATAAATTAATTTCCTCTGAAATCTAAAACCAAAAGATAATTGTGTTACTAATAACCCTTTTACAGAGTGTCTCCTAGCAATGATTTCCAGTTTAAGCTGACTCTAAGTGTTCATTTGTAGAAAGATTTTTAAAGCAAGAGTCACTGCTAGCAGAACTATAGGCTAGGAGATTTACTGAATTCTGATGTTCAGCTGCCAAACTCTAAAGGCATTTACACCATGTTTTACAGTTTCCCACATACCTTGTCATCAGAGAATATTCTGTAGTCATGATCACTCAATATAGATACAGTGATGGTACCTTATCCCCAGCTTCACCATGTTCTACTATTTCTAAACTCAATTTTTTTTTTTTTTAATTTTTAAAATAATTATACTCTCCAAATATCTAGTTTTCAAAGCTAAATAGATTTTTGGGAAGGAGACCTACTAAAAACAAACACACTGCCAACTGTAAACAACCAATAGCTCAAAAGATTTGAAAACTTTCTTTATAAAATTAATCTCCAAGTCTTATGGATCACTTCAGCAGTAACAAAAGACAGCTCAAACAAACAAGACATTTTTTGGCTATACTTAAATATTTTGCCACTACATGCAGAAGTTACAGCTCAAAATAAATTACAACACCCATATACATCACATTTTCTCAGCACTCAAAAAATCAGTCAAATGTAGATTTTGTTACAGTTAACCCAAGTAAACATATTCTTCCCTGTCACTCCCCTAATTCTGTATGACCAAAAAAAAAAAAAAATTTAGAAGAGAAACAATTTCAGAAACTGACCCTGTACACGGCTCCAGTTCCAAACTTTCACTTTCTTCATTCTTTAATAAGTCTTCTATCTGTTCCCTGGAAGAAATACATTATTTGCTTCTATATCTACTATTTTGTTTTTTTATAGTTTACAGCTCTCTCCAAAAGACAAGAAAATACTTCATAACAAAAAGAGCAGCATTTTACAAACAGTGAATTAATAGAAATGGCTTCAACATATGAAAATATCACTACTGTTCACATTTTAGTTTTAACAACATCAGAGGATATTAAACATTATTACTTACACTACTTTCTCAACAAATTTCTTCTGATCTTCAGGAATTGTTACAGGGCACTTTGTGGAATTAGGAGAAATGTATGACAGAGATCCTGCACCATTGGTTTGAGAACGCTTTTCGTCGTACTGTTCCCTTAGCTGCCTCTCTTCTTCCTGATTTAAATATGGAATTCCTAATAAAAAAGGTAAAAGCTCATCATAATTAGACACAAATTAGGGATGCACTGGGATTCAAGCATTTGCCTCTGTTACAGCCCTGCAGGCTGAAAGCAAACCCTTTCAGTGACCTGCTGTAGGTGTGTGTGCCTGTCCAGCCTCCCAGCATGTGCCAGCTTTGCTGGCACCACTGCACCAGAGCCTGCCCTGCACAAGGCACGGGCCCAGCACTGCAGAGCTGCACACCACAGCAGCACTGAGCACTGCCCTCCTTGCTCTGTGCACCATGAACAGCAGACTGCAGCAGCCCCAGACACAGGGCACTGGGATCCCTTTCCTGCTCACTCCTACTGGTGTATGACACAGCTCCACACCTTGTTACTCCCTCTGCTCACGCTTTGCCTCCATAAAAAAACAATCAAACAAGCTTTTATGTTAATGGGAATTCTGCTCTGCTGAACTACGCTATGAATTCTTTGAAAGGGAATTACATCAACACAACAATTCAAGAACTTCATTACATGTTAAAACAGTATCATGGATGGCAGCCTTTTTTCTTTTTGCAGGAAACAATGAAAACATGCAGACATTGAAAGAAATTGAAAAAAAAAACGAAAACAACTCACCATTGCGAAAAACTTTATTAAAATCAAATCCTTGGTTTGCTAAAAAATCTATACTTGAACTCTGCAACAAGAGAAAAAGGCTTTACAATTGGCAAAAGTGGCTGTGGCATAAAAGATTCAAAGATCAGTCAAGTTACTTTTACACTTTTTAAGAAATTAAACAAAGTCCAAAGCCAAGAACAAGTTTGTTGACCCCAAAGAAGCCACTGAGAATTTAGGCTGTGCTACTTTTCTTATTGATTTTCAACTTCCATAAGGTACAATGAATATGTTAAGGAATAAAATGAAAGAACAAACTACATGGAAAGAGGAAACTAAAAGCAAAATGTGGTTTGGGAGAACAAATCTAAGACCAGAAAAATGTTGGCAGTGGCCTGGAAAGCAGTGAAAGCAAGATAAGTGAGAATAAAGGATTAAAAAAGCAAGGAAACTGGATGCTCAGTGAGAAAGGGGAAAAAATAGAATAATCTTGCCAAGTTTGGAACATTATCTCTAATTCCAGAAACCACACAATGTAATGCGTAACAGGATTAAAAAACAGAAGTTAAGGATATTCCTTTAAAGCTTATTTTTGGAATTGCCTCCTAACTGGTGCTTATTTATTTTATAAGGGAAAAAACCTCAACCCAGAAATTTACATTTTTCTACCTTTTAAACTGAAGTTTGTTTCAGGTATACCTTAACCAAATAAAATTACAGTGTTGTTCTACTAACCTGACAGACAAACTTGACATCTGGCGAATTTCTGTTAAAGGGTTTTGGAAAAATATAGAAGTTAAACGACTTCATTATATACCTGTAGAAAAGATGAGTTACATGTCAATACAGCTTATCAGTATCACTTTAGAAAATCCTCAGTTAAGAAAACAAGAAATAAGAGAATAACATACTTTTCTTCTGTGTCATCATATTTAAAAGTGCAAAGGCCAAACTGAAAGAGCAAAAAATCCATGGAATGCTGGAAAGGAAAGGAAAACTTTGCATGAGAATAAAACATGTACACATTTAAAGATTACCAGGGTGCATCCACATACGATTTCTCTCCATTTCAAAATTAAGTAAAGTCAATCTTCTTAACTAATGTTTGTTTTGCTGGTAATTTTAAAGTAAACACACCAGAGTTTTTCTGCCAGTTTTCATCCCCATTTAATAATTTTACTATTGGCCAAGATGACTTTACTATGCACCTTCCTTCCACAAAGAGACAAGAACTGAGGGGAGCTCCATCTCTCTTTCCTCCTACTGGCCACACATGCAAGATGCTGCACCAAAAGTAGCTTCAGTTTTGATTTTAGTCCATGTAAACACTTTACCTTTTTAAGTTTCTGATACCTTTCTTCTGGAGTGTCAAAGCCATTTGTTAAAGCACTAACTGAAGGCCCATCACTGATGCCTGAAAAAGTAGAACATATTTTGCTTTGGGTAAGCTTTTCAAAATTAACCAGAGCAATGAAATGCAACAACTGGCAATTCAAAATGCTTTTACTTAAAGTAACAATATTAACATACGTAACAATGAAGCATTACAATACTTCATTTGAGAAAAATACTACTGCAATACCCACTCATTTTATAGTGGTGTTCTAGAAGCAAAGCTCTTCTGCCAAAGCTCTGTCATTCTGGCTCCTATTCAGCACATCAGTAACAGGCCAAGACCTACCAGTACTCTAATGTAAATGGGCTTCACAACACAATGCAGGATCAAAGCCAAACTAAAAATGGGAAGAGTGTTGCCCAGAGATTTACTGAGTAACTCAGTCCCCTTGGCAATATGCAACAACTGTACTTCCACAAACACCACATGGAACAAAATCGAGTCTTGCTCACGTTTATGTCCCATGGATGAACTGAACTCTGCATCCCAAAAGCAAAGTACCTCCCAAAGCATCTCTCTGCAGCACATACCCTCTGGGTTTGACAAACACACGTATTCTTAGCACTGCCTTTCCCCGTCCAAACACTGCAGGATCTCCCTCACTTATCCCAATCCATTGCTTTCATGGCACGTACAACACCTGCTGGATTTTTTACCTTGAGCTGCAACAACTATCAATTGTCATGTTGGAAGATTACTGTGGGAGCATAAGCAGCATGAGCATGGCATGTATCTTGGACCAAAACCTCGCTATTACACATGTAACAAGTGATTTAATCACTCTGTGGTAGCCTCAGCTTCTGTTTTTCCAAGCCAACCCTAAGAAACATCACAGGAGTGAACTCGGGCACCGAGGTCAAACCACCCCCTCTCAGATACTGCTAACAGTTCACAATCACGAAAAACAGGTGCAACTGTACCTGAAAACTCTCCATCGATGGCCAGGAAGTCCGACTCTTCAATGGCTTCATACACTTTGTTTAGGTTATCCTTAAAATCTGCGGGTAAAGGGTTAAAACACACTTGAGACTACAGACGACATGCTCCGGCAGCCCAGCGCCCCTCGGGCGGGCAGGGGCGGCCGGGGCCTACCGCCGCCCCCTCAGCCTCGGGGTCGCGCCTCCCCCTCAGCCTCGGGGCCTCATGGGTGAGCGGGGGAATGGGGACCCCTTCGCCATGAAGGAGGCTGAGGCCGGTGCGGCCGCCAGCCCGGGGCAGGGACGCCGGGACGCCGGGACGCCGGAACAGCTTAGTGCCAGCGGCGCAGAGCCCGAGACGCAGGGCTGGGTGGTCACTCACTGCTCCTGATCNGGCCCGCCGCCATTTCCTACCGGGGCGGAGCCCTCAGGGCCGCCCCGCCCTGTCCGCCGCGGGCCCGGCGCCGCCAGCCCCGAGCGGTGCCTTGAGCACCTGCCGTGCGCTCCGACAGCGCAGCACGGCCGGCCTGGCTGCAGCGGGGCTGCCGGGGACAAGGAACACTACTTACAGCAGCCGCAGTTCTGTGGGGTGTGGTGAAATGTCATGGACGTGGGCCGCAAAGCCAGAAATGCGTAACTAGCACAGCAAGGAAGAAGGGATGGGACTGCCGACGAGACACCAGGAGGTTGGTGGAGAGCTGCTGGCGACCATGCCTTAGTGATGATAATTGCAGGGGAGCTGGAGGTCTTGGCAGAAGGAGCGTGTTCCTGTTAGAAGCGGCGCTCTAGAGGAGCAGCGCCCGGCAGGATGGGCCCGCAGCAGCGAAGACCTGCCCCAGAGAGAAGGTGCTGCACAGGGCACAGGGCACAGGGCACAGGGCAGCAGCTGTGGGCACGGGTGGCACAGGAGTTCAGAGCTTGTGCTGCAGGGCTGGAGTTCACAGGGCTCCTAAAGCATCTTTGCCAGAATTCCGGCGGAATGAAAACAAATGAAAAGTTCTCCACAAATTATGGGGGGTAATTTCTGCATACAGTAAAAGATAAATAATTATGCAGGATTTAGTGCAGAGAGCTTTTAAAGATTCTTCACTATTAAGCATCGCATTTTCAGTATAAACAATTTATTCAACAGACATTCCCAGCAAATGTAATATGATTAAATGGCTCCCAGTAAGATGTTAGTTGAAATGGCAGGGATGTTTTTATTTTNGGCCGGGGCCTACCGCCGCCCCCTCAGCCTCGGGGTCGCGCCTCCCCCTCAGCCTCGGGGCCTCATGGGTGAGCGGGGGAATGGGGACCCCTTCGCCATGAAGGAGGCTGAGGCCGGTGCGGCCGCCAGCCCGGGGCAGGGACGCCGGGACGCCGGGACGCCGGAACAGCTTAGTGTCAGCGGCGCAGAGCCCGAGACGCAGGGCCGGGTGGTCACTCACTGCTCCTGATCACCTCCATCCCGCGCCCCCGCCCGCCGGAGCTCGGCCCAGCTCCGCTCGGCACCGCCCGCCGCCGNCAGCTGTGGGCACGGGTGGCACAAGAGTTCAGAGCTTGTGCTGCAGGGCTGGAGTTCACAGGGCTCCTAAAGCATCTTTGCCAGAATTCCGGCGGAATGAAAACAAATGAAAAGTTCTCCACAAATTATGGGGGGTAATTTCTGCATACAGTAAAAGATAAATAATTATGCAGGATTTAGTGCAGAGAGCTTTTAAAGATTCTTCACTATTAAGCATCGCATTTTCAGTATAAACAATTTATTCAACAGACATTCCCAGCAAATGTAATATGATTAAATGGCTCCCAGTAAGATGTTAGTTGAAATGGCAGGGATGTTTTTATTTTGCAGTAAATTTAGAAGCTTAAAATTTTCATATTACTCCTCAGCTTTTTCAAGATGCATTTCTGCAGTCTGTAGTTAAAGTGCTTGTGGCACTTCAAAGTGGTTGATGGCTGTTTTAGAAGCCTGACATTTGCTCGCAAGTAGCTGGCAAATCTGGGAACTCTTTGCTTCCCTCACCCACAAAATAAACTCAAGTCAAACACTAAGGTACTGTAATAAAATACTTCAATAGGAATTGAAGTACTATGTCTTACAGATTAAACATTTTTTACTTCAACGTGTATGTATTGTTATGCAAGCAGAAGGAACACCTAAAAAGTGGGAGAGGGCAATACAAGCAGTCAGTTCGAGATTCCATGGCTTTTTATATGTCAAAAGTTTTATAAACGGGAACAGAAAGGCCATGTTTTTCACATCATTCAAGTCTGCTGCACAGACTGTCAAACACTTGTATGCACTTTTACTGAACATTGAATGTGCAGCTAAGTAAAAAGACACAAAAAATAGTAAAAAACTATATTCTAGAACAAGTATCCTGGGCTGCAATTTCACCTTGCCTGCCAAGGTAGATCTAGATGCACTTCCTCAGATATAGAAAAGGTTGAATTCTTTCATGCTAGAGTGGTTTAAAGATCTGCCAAATAGTTGTCTGGAAAAAAAATGATAAAATGAGAGAGAAAACAAGGAGAGACTATTTTCTTCCTTGAAATAGGGGGAAATAATTAACTGAAGTATCATTTGAACTGAACTTGTAGTTTATATCAAACTAACAAGATCTTAAATTGTCATTGCGTTGAACAGTTGGAAAAAAATACATCTCAGAGGTACTTTTAACAATCACAGAATCAATTAGGCTGTAAAAAACCTCTGGGATCGTTGAGTCCTATCTGTGACCAAACACCACCTCATCACTCAGACCCTGGCACTCAGTGCTATGTCCAGTCCTTAAATGCCTCCAGGACGGTGATTCCACCTCCTTGTGCAGCCAATTCCAATGTCTAATCACCCTTTCCTAATGTCCAACCTAAATCTGCCCTGGTGCAGAGTAAACTGTCCTGTCCCTTGTTCCCTGGGAGAAGAGGCCATCCCTTCCTAGCTACAACCTCCTGTCAGGGTGTTGTAGAAAGTGGATCAACTTTTTTTTGGACTAGTCAAAAGAATTTCAGTAAGGGAACGGAGACTGATAGAATTAATTGTGAATATGTGGAGAGATGTGATAAGAATAGTCTCTGTGCAGGATGCATTAACACTGCAGTCTAACTGAGAGTCTCATTTACTTCTAAGATTACACCTCGAATCTTTATTGTAAAATCAACCTTGAACAGTTTCTGTTCGAGGCAGGCTAGCTGGCTGCGTAGCGTACCTCAGTTGTCACGAATATGGGTGTGCGTGTGTCCCCAGAAACGGGAGGGTGGCAGTGCTCGTTCTGNATCGGGCTGGGGCCGCCCAGGCTCGGCCCGGCCCGGCCCGGCTCGGGCAGGAAACGCCGCGGGCCTGGAACGGCCGAGCTGCGCCTGAGGAGGCAGCGCGGAGAGCAGGAAGCTGGAGCTGCAGGCAGGAGAGGAGCCAGGAATCATTCTGCTGCTGGTTCTTACTTGGCGCAGACTGAGCGGTGAAATATTTTTGCTGTATTTTCCGCAGAAATTCTGTTGCCTCTGTCTTTCAGGAAAATTAGAAGAATGTTTTTAGGTGCAAAATCTTGTTTTTATTTCTCCTCTTATAAGTGCTGGTTCAGGTTTGTTTCAGAAAGCCAACAGCCTGTGCTTTGCCAGGGAAATACAGGTTTGAAAGTCTGAGGATTCTAATTTCGCTATTGGTTTCTGTACTTGGGGTTTCTCGTAATTTCTCTTTACCTGCTTGCATGCTTACCTCTTCGTGCTTGACCTGGATGGCAAGTTGGTAAGTTAGTAGTAAGCAGGAGCCACTTGGTGGAGAGTGTAATCATATTTTGGTTTGCAAGTGCCTGAGGAGAAAATGGTCTAGTTCTTGGTATCTTCTAACATATCTTGAGTGATGAGTGAGTGATCTGAATCACTGTTTCTCTTAAGAAACTACATACTGCTGTCAAAGACAATGGAGTAGGAACATCAAGCAAATAAGTTTATATTTTTTGTAAGGTTAGAACCATCTACAACTCTTCTTATCTGTGCATTTTCTGTAATACTAACAAAGTAACTAAAGGTAAAGTTANTGAAAAGGCTGCGGTGAGGGAGGAGCCGCGGTGCCGCCGTGCCCGCGGGGCGGAAGCGCCGGGCCCGGCCCCTCCTCGGCCCGGGGCTGCAGCCGCGGGACCCGAGCCTGCTGCGGGCGATCGGGCTGGGGCCGCCCAGGCTCGGCCCGGCCCGGCCCGGCTCGGGCAGGAAACGCCGCGGGCCTGGAACGGCCGAGCTGCGCCTGAGGAGGCAGCGCGGAGAGCAGGAAGCTGGAGCTGCAGGCAGGAGAGGAGCCAGGAATCATTCTGCTGCTGGTTCTTACTTGGCGCAGACTGAGCGGTGAAATATTTTTGCTGTATTTTCCGCAGAAATTCTGTTGCCTCTGTCTTTCAGGAAAATTAGAAGAATGTTTTTAGGTGCAAAATCTTGTTTTTATTTCTCCTCTTATAAGTGCTGGTTCAGGTTTGTTTCAGAAAGCCAACAGCCTGTGCTTTGCCAGGGAAATACAGGTTTGAAAGTCTGAGGATTCTAATTTCGCTATTGGTTTCTGTTTCTGTACTTGGAGTTTCTCGTAATTTCTCTTTACCTGCTTGCATGCTTACCTCTTCGTGCTTGACCTGGATGGCAAGTTGGTAAGTTAGTAGTAAGCAGGAGCCACTTGGTGGAGAGTGTAATCATATTTTGGTTTGCAAGTGCCTGAGGAGAAAATGGTCTAGTTCTTGGTATCTTCTAACATATCTTGAGTGATGAGTGAGTGATCTGAATCACTGTTTCTCTTAAGAAACTACATACTGCTGTCAAAGACAATGGAGTAGGAACATCAAGCAAATAAGTTTATATTTTTTGTAAGGTTAGAACCATCTACAACTCTTCTTATCTGTGCATTTTCTGTAATACTAACAAAGTAACTAAAGGTAAAGTTAATGAGGAGTTTAGAGCTTTGCTGAGAAAGTGTGCAGATCAATCCCTTATGATTCTGAAGCATATGACTTGCTGGATTAAACTTTTCTTTTTTTTAACATTGCCCAGCAATGTCTACCATTGACCTCTGTTAGTAATGTTTTATTCCATATGCTTGGAAAGAAGAGGGATGAAGTAAATTAGATCATTATGTTATAGTGGTATTTTATTTTTGTATCCTCTGATGGTACTTTTTAAAGATATTTCCTTTGACTGTTTGTTTTTTTTTACTGAAACCTTGATTCAAACTAGTGTTCAAAGTCATGTGAATCATGGTGAGTTATTTTGTTTCACTTTGTAACACTGGAGAAGAGAGCATAGGGAGATTGAGCCCAGCTGTTTACATCTAGAATCTGGTTTTGATTGTAGTCGGCAATGAATATATTGTTGAAAAAGAAGATCATGTTTCATTTTGGGGAGGGCTGAGTTACTTAAAAAATTTAAAACCATCTGAGTGACAAAAGTGGTGCAATGATAAATCAAGTTGCTTACAATTCTAAACTTCTACAATAGCTGTTTTCCTGTTGCTTTGTGTAAGTAATGCCTCATCTGGTTTGAAGATCTAAGAGAACTTTCTGTTTGTGTAAGGCATAAAGGAAAATGGAAGAAGATGAGACTGTACAAGGGGAAACAGAGAGAGCAGAAGTTGAACCGTGTGCTACTCCTGGCCTGGGTCGGCAGATCTCAGTCAGTGAGTTCCTGTGCCACTGCTGCTATGACATCCTGATCAACCCCACCACCCTGAACTGTGGGCACAACTTCTGTAGGCATTGCTTGGCCTTGTGGTGGGTATCATCCAAGAAGAATGAATGCCCTGAATGCAGAGAAAAATGGGAAGGATTCCCCAAAGTCAACATCCTCCTCAGGTGGGTGAACTATTTTGTGAATGTCTTTTTTGCATAAATGAAATCACAGAAATTAGCTGTCTGATTTCTTGAGTTTGCCCAGATATTCTTAGATAATTGGTAATCTGTCACAAAGAAATCTAAATCCCAAAAACTTTCAGCTTGTGCACTTGTAATGAACTGTTCAAGCACATGGAATTAGGGGGGTGGTTGGATGGCTTTGTTTTGAGGGAATAGGTTTGTTTGGGGAGACAGCCTCCCTCCTAAATTTTTTGGGATATGGAGAGGCAAGATCCTCAATCTTCTAATATAGCTGGTTTTTTATTAATAATTCTAAGTTAAATTGATCTTGGATAATTGTGTAGTAATTTCTGTAATAGGAATTATTTATTGAAAGAAATGTGATCATATTGCTGAACAAAGCTAAAAACATCTGTTTGCTGTATTGAATTACCCACAAGTTGTTTTGTTAATAATGCTTTATCTGAGGTTAATAATATTAAATAAATAATGATAGGATTGATGGTAGGCTTTAATGTTGTCTTTTGCTTAGCATTTTTAATAATCGAGTCTTGCCAGTTGCACACAGAGTTCTAATTTTATATAAGAAATAACTTGGGAGTTATATGGTATTTTAGCTTTAGAAGCTAAGGAAAATGTTGTTTGGCAGTGATTGATGTAATTCTAAATTTACTAAGCTTTAATAACTAATTTTTTCTTGCTTTCAAAAATTATAGTCTTCAGTAAAGGCTGGAAATCAAAAATCCAGGAATTAGTCTCTTTTCTGAATATTAAGCCTCCATGGTTATAGTATAATGACAAATGTTTTTCCTATTAGGGATGTTATTGAAAAGCTATTTTCTGATGCCATTGAACAAAGAAAAGAAGATATTCAACAAAACAGTGATGTAGCACACAGCTTAGCAACTTTCCAAAAATATGGGAATGACCAGATGCCTACAGTTCCAAACACAGGAAGAATTAATCCTCGAGGAGGGTTTTTCTCAGGCGTTCTGACAGCTTTAACTTGTGTAGCAGTAAGTTTCATCTGGTTGGTTTTCCCTATTTGCTTCCTTAAGCACGCAATCAAATATTAAATTGCATGCACAGAAAAAAGATTGTCAGCACAGAAGAGACTCCAGCTGGGCAGAGTAAGTAAAGTGGCCTTCAGAGCTGTCTGTCAGGAACTACAACTGCAGTGTACAGCCAATGGAAGTTGGTGGGTAAAACTTCAAAATACTTCTTATAACCTGAATATTCTAGTCTCCATGAAATGAAAGACTCTACATGTCAAGCCTCTTATTGGGTGTTTATATATATCATTCATGTATTTGCTTTGCAAGTAAAGGATCTTTATTTATTTTTGTAATGACCTGTAGGTAGTTCTACTTGGCTATCACTGGAGTAGCAGAGAATTTGAAGATGATCTTCTTGTCCACAAGTCTGTTGCTAAGTGGACTGCTGAGGAAGTGGTACTCTGGCTGGAGCAGCTGGGCCCTTGGGCTTCACATTACAAAGAAAGATTTTTACTGGAGAAAGTAAATGGAAGGTGAGGGGCCTGATGGTCAAGGACACCTATAATGTGATTGGACTACTGATAGATTAATTAGGGGTGGCTTATTGTGAAATGACCATCCTGTATTGCATGGAGTGTGGGAGTATTCTGTTGATGTATCAGAATAAATTTCAGAAGTAGTTTTAACAATTGCTGTTGAAAACATTTAGTAGTAAATAATTAGCAAGCTACCTGAAAATTTCCTAAGAACTTTTTAAAATGCTGACAATGCAGACTGAAATGATACATAGAGTAAAATTCTACTGATGTATTATCTGCCTCTTCCACCTTTCCTTTGTTGTGGAAATATGCATGTGCTGTATGCATATGTATTCCACCCAAGAGCCATGCTGAAAGCAGGCAAGAGGAAACTGGAAAAGAAGGAAATTTAAAACCCAGGCTCTGAGATGGGAGTTGGCATAGAACACTTGATATGCAAAGTAATGATGATCTTGTGAAGTCTCTGCCAACCCAAAGTATTCTGATTCTTTAACCTGAAAGGTGCTACCTTGTATCAGTAGCTTATTGTTTCAAGTATGCAATTGTGTATTTGTTAGTCATCTTTTTTGGTGAATAATCACCTTTTACCTTCTTAATTCTTCTGCTTTTGTAGACTCCTCCTAACACTGACTGAAGAGGATTTCACCAAAGAGCCTTACAGTGTAGAGAACAGTAACCATAGGAGAGCTATTATGGCAGAACTGGAATATGTGAAAGCATTAGGTGTTAAACCACCACAGAACCTTTGGGAATATAAGGTACATTTTATATAAAGAGTATCGTGTAATGTATATTAATTATTTTTAAAGTAATAACTTTAAAAGGAGATTCTCTTAAAGCCACGTGTTAAAGTGCTGAAATTACCTGTGTAAAAACTGCTCAGTTTAAGGAACTGTTGTATTTGAAAAATGATTGTCACAAAATCTAAGAGCTGACACATCCCTTTCATTTTGTTTTTTCACTGATTGAAACTTGATTATTTGATACCTTTTAGGCTGTATACCCAGGAAAATCACTCTTCCTTCTATATGCACTGAAGAGTTCTCCAAGACTCAGTATGTTATACCTGTATTTGTTTGATTATGCAGAAGCTTTCCTACCTTTCATCCACACAATTTGTCCTATGCAACAAGATGAGTATAAAGATACTGTCACAAAACTTGTAAGTATTCAAAACATTAAATATCATACTTGCTTTAGTTTTAAGCATTTTAAGACATAAAAATACATTATGTTATTATTCATAATTTCATCTCTTTACACTATGACTTTAAAAACAACAGACCTACAGAGGAAGTGGTTTTCTTTAATTTTGCTGCATGCAAACACCAGTGTTGCAAGCATTACCTTTAAAAGGATTGATTTTAGGCTTTTAAGACTTTAAATGTGTGAAACTGATTCTTCTGAAGTTTGCATGACTACAGAAAGTGATGTACTAACCTAATGGAAATTACTGCATCACAGTATTACCTACTAGCAGGTATAATAAGGATAAATTACTGCTTTCAGTGTATAAAACCACCATCTTTTCAACAAAAGACTAGTGAAAATAAGCCAATATTAAGTCAATTTATAGAAAATGGATTAACAGCCTTTTTTTTATCCTAATTCACAGGACCTTAAAGATCCCTCTTGGAGGCAATGGAGAGAATTCACTGTTAAGTATTTATTTTTGCCATACCAGCTGATAGCTGAATTTGCTTGGGATTGGCTAGATGTGCACTACTGGACATCAAGATTTATAATTGTAAATGCCATGTTGCTCTCTGTTCTGGAATTATTCTCCTTTTGGAGGCTCTGGTCAAGAGGAGAATTGAAGTAAGTCTTACTAAGCTTGTGGAAGAGGGTAAGAAGTACATGGCCTTATGAAAAGAAAGTAACATCCTTACAAGTTCACAGATGCTCATTAAAATGAGTTTCTAACCCAAACTCTTAAGTTAATAACAACATGTGAATCTGCATTCTCACACATGCTAATGCTTGCTCTTGAATTCCTTTGTTTCTGTACCTGCTTCCAAGGGTTTCTTAGCGGTGGTTTTACTTACCAGGTGTAGCAAATGTGGAAACAGTAACAAGCATACTCTTAACCTCTGGGGGATACTAAAGTTTACTTTGAGAGCTGCTTCTTGTGATGCCTGATATTAGCTGTCAGCTGAGTACTAAATACATCAGAATGCAGTCATGATACAGTGTAGTTATTACAGGATGAGTCCTTAGAATCATAAATAAGCTTAGTTATACTGATACTAGTTCTGATAGTTTATGAGAATTTCTGTTTCCGGTTACTACCTCAGCCTTAATTTAAGCATATTAACTTCCATAGTTGGTGTGATCTTAGGAAGTCGTGTGGGAGATTGTTTTGGTGTGCAGTGGGTTTTTCCTTGGCCAGCCGATGGAGGGCAGAACGCGCCCAGAGCAGCCCAGGGAACACGGGACAGACAGCCCGAGGCAGAGCTGGGCTGTGGCACTGGAACCTGCTGGGCTGCAGAGTCTAAGGGCACTGATTTAGTGCTTCCTCTTGGAATCTGGTACTACTGGGTTTTAGGAGAGTTTTTCCTGGAGTGCAAAGTGGTGGTTTTTACAGGTACCTGAGTAAGGGCTAGGAAATTTAAAGCTGTAGCACCTATTAGCTCTACTGAGAGCTGGATAAAAACAAACCAGAAAGTTCCTCTAAGCCTTTCCCTTTCCTTTTTCACAGGACTGTTCCTCACAGAATGTGGACACATTTCTGGAAAGTCTCAACCCAGGGACTTTTTGTTGCTATTTTTTGGCCTTTTATTCCTCAGTTTGTCTGCAATTGTTTGTTTTACTGGGCCTTATATTTTAACCCAATTATAAACATTAATCTTGTGGTTACTGAGATAAGGCATCTGGAGACACAAGTGCAGTGATTGGCATTGGAACTCTTGAGCTGTTTAGCTTCTAAAAATGGACATTTTGAATAAACTTTGCTTTTGTTCTTTATGTATGTGGCAGTGAAAATGGTAGATTATGTTAATTTAAACATATGAAAAAGCTTTAAGGTAAGTTACTCTTAAACCAGCTGATTCCAAATTGGAGGATGAAGGAAAAAGGAATTTTCTGTTGAAAAAAAAAGCACATTCCTGCATATTCATGTAAAACTCATGCAGTCATCTCACCCTATTTGTATCAGATAAATTTCTTTATTGTGTCCTGAGCATTCTGTATATTTTCAAACCTGCCTTAAAATCAGTGTCTTCTGCACGGCTACTGTGATTTCTTTCTTTTTCTTTTTAAACTCAGCATTTCATACCAGCAATGTGTTCCTCAACTTCAGTTTGCCAAAGGAATGCCCTTCCTGGAGAGGCTTGATGTTGAAAGAACTTGATTTCTTTACATGTAGCATTGTGACTGCCCAACACACAGTCCCACAATAGAGTTTGTTCCAAAATTCCTGCAGTTGAAGGAAAAGACTACTTGAATTTTCATGTGTCTTGGAAAATGTGGTTATTACCATGGAAATTTTTTATTCAGATCAGTTTTTATTCTGATCATCAATAGCTCCTTTCACTCTCTCTTCTTGAATTCTGTTGCTTATTCTTAAATTCAGGGTTATCTCTTAAGAAGGATTATTTTGGAAAAGTGACCTGACACAGTAATTACTTATGGCAATATAATGTGTGTATCTATGTCTATGAGCAAATATTTACTGGAAAGTTATTTTATATAAGCAGGATTGACATTTGTTAATGTATGTTCTTTTGACTGAATCAAAAGGTAAGAACTTTGTCCCCTTGCATTCTGCATTGGTTTGTTGTTTTATTTCATTTGTGTCAGTAATGTGAACTAAATTTGTCTATGAATATTTTTCATGATTAAAGATCTGTCTTGAAATCTTCAGTATTTCTATAGAGGTGGGTCATTCTGTTTGGGTTTTGATTATTTTATTTTTTTTAAATATTTAAGTACGTCATTAGCTTTGACTTGTGCAAACCTGTTCTTTAGCCCTGCATCTTTGAGTAAGTTGAAGTGGGTGAAAGCAGACTAAAACTCTGTAACTATATAAAACCAGCAGTTACAAAAAAGTGTATTATTCAGCAGTTGAGAGTACTGATTTCTCTCCCCAAAGGGTTAAAAATATCTATGAAGTGACCCTAGCTAAAACCAGCTTTACATCCTGATGAGGTGCATGCACTTTGAGCTTCGTAAGTTCTTGCTGTGCAGGATCAAACACTTGTGGGAAAGCCAGTTGGTCCCAACAACTACTACTTATTTTCATGTTTCTGTTTTGGTGACTGTTTGCATTTTTAAATCTGGCTCTAAAATTCTAAGGGTAGAATTCCTCCCTGTGCTTACAGGTAATTCAGGGTGTACATAGAATAAGGAGTTTGAGCCATATCAAATAAGCAGCTGTTTAGAAAACTCTATTTAAAAAGTAAATGCTAGCAAAAAATTATTATATTAGGCCTTCTTCAATGCAGGTGGGATTACTCCTGAATGAAATTCACCACTTAAATTAGGCTTGGTAATAAGTGTTTAATGTGGATGAAAGGACTCTGACAGTGCTGACACTGTCACTTCATGCACTTTTTCAAGTCAGCTCAAAGTTAACAAGTGCTCAGATTTGTTAGTAGAGAAGTGTGATTTGTATCTTATAGCCAGTGGAGGGAGAATAAAAAGTTCACAGTGGATGATATTATCAATCTGAAAAATCTATATATCTGAATATAACAAAAATTAACATTGTCAGTTACTCCTTAAGCTGATAAACTCAGATTTCTATTTAGTCAATAAAAGTGCATGGGAGAAGGTAAATAAGAGGGAAAATGTTTACTTTGGCCATTTTGGGGTGGAGAGGCTGAGGTGGAATGAAAGAGTATCAAGAAAGGGAAAAATCATTTCTTGTCATTACTGTGGCCAAAAATATGTAATTTTAGATTTAAATACATACAAGAGCCATGTATCTAATACCTACACAAAGGCTGAATCTCACCACACAAAAAGTCTGGCCACAAAAGGTATTTTCTATGGTAGGGAGCTCTAGAAAAACATTTGGCAGCTTCACGATCACATTCACATGCCATTTTTTGACATTTGTCTTCTAATGAGTCTGAAAGAAAACACAATAAGTTTGACATTAGTCTGAAGAAATTAAAAATCCCAAATGGAATACCAAGAATTGCTGCCTCACATTCTGTATTTCCCTGCCTTACATTTCAAGTGCAGTAGGAGCTGTACTGAGCTTTGGTGAGACTGAGAACCTGTGGATCAGTAATCACTGAAACTACAACACCCAGGTAAAGACTTAAATACTCTTTTTCTAGTTTTTTAATAAAGGAGCTCTGATAGCTGATCCCTCTTTAGAAAGTGATACAGGACCCTCCTTGCCTTCCCTCTTGCTCTAGTAAAACTTGACTATTCCATTCACATACCCTTTATAATCTACTATAGGATATAGCATTAGAAATAATACATGGGAGATATACGTGGCATGCAAAGGTGTTCCACATCCAGCCTAAACTGCCCACCCTTTTTTTTGAAGGCATTCACTAAGAAGTAAAGTGTGTTTGTGTGATAAAATCCATGTCTTGTCATGTTTGTTTTATAATTGTAGTGTTGTAACTTAACAGATTTCTTGGCATGAGTGTTTCTTTTTGGCATGAACATTTTCTTCTTCAGCGATGTGTTTTGGTTTCAGTGTGCCAACCCAGAAGTGTGTGGTTTTTTTCTTCCTGTAACTGTCTGTAAACTGAAGAATCCTTGATTACATTTTATATGAGTGTTTACCATTTTTAAAGCTTAGCCAAATCTCTGCTTGAGATTTGTCCAGGAGCTGAACAAGTGTTCAGTTTTGTGAATGAACTCAAATTCTGCCATTCTGCCATGAAATGGAAGTGTTCATAATGTAGACGTGTTTATGCTGCAACTAGCTTCCCTAAGAGCTGCTCATGGCACAGGTAGCATGAGCAACATGATAGGATAAAAAATCAAAACATGTTAACTGAGAGCTATTCCTTCTTCTGTTCTTCTGGTATTGCTCCAGACTTTATCTTCTCCATGCTACAGCAGGGACTTGCTTTCCTGACACCACGCCTGCTGTCTTGGCTGTTGGATATTGTCAGGAGCAGAATCTTTACAGCCAAATAAGGGACTGTAATGTGATAAATTAGTGTGAGAGAGAAGGTGCTTTGTACATCTGGGGCAGGGGAAGATAGGAGCAAGCAGAGATTCTGAATGAGGTAGACACTTGGGCAAAGTAAAGGTTGAATGTGAAGGAGGACAGGAAGTCATGTGCAAACTTTCATTTGTTTTCAGGTCAGGCAAATTCTAAATTGAGTTATGAAATGAGAGAATTTGTGTTCTCTGATAATGGCCAACTGTTGCCTTTAAACCGTTGTAGTCAGAAACTCAGACTTCTTTTAAACAAGTTTATGTAAGGGTTTTTGCATTTCTGTAGTGCAAATAACCAATTCTCACACTCATTCTAGGTAGAAGCATAAAATTATATGCAAAGTAACTAACTGAGCACCTGATTTTAAAAACAAAACAAGCAAAATCCCAAAACAACACACAAACAAAAAAAAACAGTGTAAAAATGTGACAACAATAAGAAAAAAAAACGTAAATATAGGGGGTTTGTGAGAGGCTACAGTTGCAATGAGTCTTTGAGTATATTGGAAAGCATTTGCTAAAACTTTGGGAGTTGTGAACAAATAATGTAAAAGAAAAGCTACTTTTTCCTGATAACCATTTTTGGGGGTTTTCTTTCTTTGTGATCTCTTTATCCTTCCCTTACCTCAGCATGGCAAGTATATTTTGGAACAATCCAACAAAATTTATCAGGATCTGGTCAGCAATCTGTTGCAGTGTGTACACTTTTGTTATGTAAATAATTTCAAATTCATATTTGTTAATTTAACTTCCAGAAATAAACATACTCATCAAATATTAAATTACCTCATTGTTTGAAACTGTAAATTTATGAATTCATTCATAAATTGCAGCCATCAGTGTGACTGATAGGGATAAATATGCCAACAGCATGTCTATTATAAACTTCCAAATAGTGGGAAATATTTTTTGCTAAGTAGGGAAAAGATCCTTTTTAAACTTTTACAATTTTCTTGTCTCCTATTTGTAGTTGTTCTCCAAGTAGAGACTTGCAAGGAGTAGCATGACATGGGTTCCTCAGCAAATGTAAATGCTGAGTAAAAGGAGGATGGTTGTATTTTCTGAAAAGGTAATAGATGCTTCTGGATCTCACTTTTGTTTGCTTATGTCAGTCAGCAGGGGAGGATTAAGAAGAAGAAACTGCATTCAGTTCATTGGTTTAGCTGTGCTTTCTGGAAGCACAGTGTATCCTGGCAAAAAATGTCACAAAAGGAAGGATGGTAAACTAAGAGTTTTACAGTTAATTAAGAGAATGCCTTTCTAATGAGATAATTAGTAGAAGTAAGAAAGAACCAAACCAACCATATAAAACAAGTAACCCAAACCCAAAAATCTGCCAAGTGCTCACTCACCACACACAGCAGAATTGTCTTTGCATTCCCAGTGGTAACTTTCAGTCTTTGGCTGACAACCTGCTTGTTCTGCCCTCCCATAGCAGCAGTCGTGGTGAAAGCAGCACCTGAGAGGAACAGAAATGGTGATTTATGGTCACACAATCTGGGTTGGGTTTATTAGTGGGTTACTACAGTTGTGAAATAATAAAACAGGCAGAATCAGTGAGTGATTTTGAACATTATCTGCTCAGGAACCAAACCAGGGTTATTGTTTAATAGATCACTTGGAAAAAATTACTACTTTTTCATGTTATAAGTGATGAGAAAAATGCCTGCTATACATTGAGCTGATTGAATCTTCAGAGCATTCTCAGTTATGTGTGAGTATGCTTTTCTCCTAGCCTCTTCCACAAAATGAACTATTAGCTCATTATCCTCAGAAAATTTGGAAAGTTGCTCAAAATAATTTTTTCAAAATTGTTCTTGTCATAATTGGCACAAAGAATTTATAGGCTTTCTTTGACATTGTGAAACTGAGCAGTACAGGTAAGAATTAATGACATTTTAGTGTTTAAAAAAGGCATTAAAGTATGCTGGTGTAATGTCTCTGGTGTGGAGTCATTGCAAGCCCAGAAAAGCAAGTAGAGGAGGTAACAAAGACCTTAAATTAGGCAGCTTGTAAATTTTTGCTGCAAACTAATTACACCCTTTCTTTTTGACTTGCTGGAAGAACTGGGTGTATCCACAGAGTATTCCTTCATTCATCCCTTCATTCATCCCTTCATTCATTCCTTCACTTCCTGATAGACTAAAACCATCAGATTACAGTAGGTAGGTGATGTTTAGGTTGCCTAAGGAATTTGTGTCTGCAATAGGAAAAGTTAATGCTGTGAACTTTCACTTTGCAATTACTGTTTTTCCTGTGCTTATTAAGTAATTACTTGGTCATTCCCCAAAAATCATTGTGTAAAGATCCTGTGGTACATAACAGTTGAACAACACAGCTCAGTAACTCCATTTCATGCATAGAAATTTAAGAAAAAAAAACCAAACCACACAAGAACAAAACCCTGATAATCGTCTTCTTGTCAGTTAATGTTCAATTATAAATTACATTGATGATCATCAGTATGCTGAGATTTAGTACTAAAAGGAAAGGTTTGGTTTTCAGAATATTTTTTCAGCAGGTTAGATTTTGCATAATGCATATGTATTGTTTTGAATACTAAACATGGAAAAGAGTAAAATCAAAATATTTTTATTAGCTTTGTTTTTTAATTTTTACTTTATATAGCTTCAATGTTTGAACTTTAAAGCTTCCAACTAGACTTTAGTTATTTAGCTCTTTGCTGGCCAGCAACAGCAAAGAAACTCAGTTGTACAGGGAATCCTGTACTAATGCAATGAGAATTTGAACTAAAGGCAAGATCATGTAGATCTACAGAAACACAATTTAATGCCTCAGAGTTTCTTAGCAATCTGAGCTGTGTTTAAACTCAGTTCCCTCTCTCAAAGAGGCCTGATTTATATTTTAGTCCTTTTATTTGTCATCTGCATTCAGCACTTTATTAGCCCAATAAACAGTTCCTCTCACCAGTCTACTCTGTCCTTGGGCCATCCTTTCCCTCCCAGGCCGCAGTAGCAGCCGTAGCGCAGGTAGGCGAAAGGAGAGCGCCCCGTGGTGCATCTGATGGCTCCGGCCAGTTCCAGAATTCCTCTTCTGCTTCTCACACGCCTTTCCCCAAAAGCGCCATTATAAACTGTGGAAGAAAAACCAGTACTGAATCCAGCATACAAATAGAGAATGGTTGGGATTTTTGTGGGTTTTTTTAAGCATTGATAATAAATGACAGTACTTGAAAAGAATCCAGTTTTGTTTTTGACACTTTGGGGCCGTGCTGCTTGACCCAGTCCCTTTGTCCCCAGTCCACAGTGAGCAGAACACTGAACCCTGAGAACAGCTGTGATGGTTTCTTTCCCAGGGAGGCAGTTTACAATGGCAGCCCAGTTATTTCCAGTCTTCCAACTGGTGAAGGCCAGCCTGTGTTCTGTGGCCCAGGCCCACCCAGTTGCTAAGATTAGCTGCCCCAGGGCTGCAGTGTTTTCTCCAACACAACGTGCAATTTTGCCCATGTTTTGTAGAATGTAGTGATTTACACTGGAACCAGTAGGTTCTTTATGATAGGGTTTTTAGACAAAGCAGCCAAAAAAGCAGTGGGGATGGCGTGGTGGATGTAAGGCAGGAAAATGGGTGGGTGCTTGGAGCCTTTTCCAGGGAAATTAGAAAAGTGGGGTTTGGTTATTTTCCGGTTTACTTTTGTTTGGGGTTGTTGTTGTTCAAGTGATTCTCACTATTATTTCTCCAGAACAAAACTTACTTTAGGAACTATATTTAAACCATCCCATATCAGTACTAAAGCAAGAGGTCCCAAGCAGCAGAAAACTCCTGAGGCTCTGGGTGACATTTTTAGGGGTTCATGTCATCCTGAGAGGTTGAATGAACACACTGAAGACCCTGATAGTAATGGGCAGGATCCAAGCTATTCACAGGAACTTTTAAGAAGCTCAATTACTACAAAACTTTGTTTTAGAAGGCTTCTGATTAGAGTTTCTTATAAATTAAACTAATTACTTATTTTGGTATGAGGAGAACAGTTTATAAACCTAAACTCCAGTACTGGTTACAGATTCCAAAAGACATTAAGATTTAATAATTGATAATACCTGTGATGGAGACAGCAGAAAAAAAATGTTAGACTTCATTGTGAAGGCTTTTATAGTTACTTTCCTACAAAATAACTATATGATTATGCAGTTTTTATATAATCTGCATAATCACATAATCTATTATAATAGCATAATAGAGTAATATTTTGTAATAGATTATATCATAATAGATTATATGATTAACTATAATGAGTTAATGGAAAATCTGACAGAAAAAATACCAGTCCCAGCACAGTTGAGTAACTTGAAATGTGTGGGATGCTGGTGACCTCTGGCACTTTTAATGTCATGGAACAATGGAATTTAAACACCTCATGAAATCACCTCAGTGAGAAATGCAATTAGTTTTGTGTGTGAGAATGGTAAAAATACACTTCAGGAGGAATCCTGAGGCAGCATTTAGTACTTTCCTGACTGGTAACCACTCCCAGATCTTGTCCCTCCTGCTTTTTGGACATGTGATCTAGGGGCAGAAGTGTTGAAACAAGGATGTTTAACCTTGCACGTGCAGCTTTGGCCATTGATTAAAAGCAATCATATCCTGAGGAATTAAGAAAAGCTTCCTTGCTATGTAGTCGATGGCAGTTTCATTTCAAAACTGCTGAGCTGACACCAAACCTCCTTGCTAGGATAGTGAACAGTATCTGTTGTGCATGGCTCCTGTTCCAGAACATTACCTGCATGTTTAGTGTGAAATTTCGGTTCTGGGTAGCAGAAGCATCCATTTGGTTGCAAACAGATTAGTTTTATGATAGCATTGAAAGTGTTAACTTCATTGTCAGTGCAAGTTCAGTAAATTCTGAGCTGAAAACCCTGCAATAAGGCAAGTGACAACCGATTATGCTCTTCAGTGTTGAGTAATGGTTACTCTTGTAGGCAGCCACTAATGTCTGGAGGAACCATGATTAACAATAAAGCTGGGTTTGCTCTGCATGACCTTGGGGGTTCTGAAAAAAGTGAAGAATTTTTACATTGTGTCTCAGTTTCTGGGGAACTGAGGGAAGGATGGTATAGGATAGACACAAGTCAGGAAGAAGAAAGTTAGAATTTCCAAGTCATGGTTTCATCAGAGAATTGTTTGGTAACTTGGGACAATTCCCAGTCCCTTGATTTAAATCCATGACAAGTAGAAGTGATGAACTGTCTGGTACCTGAGGAGCTCAAGTATAATATGCCATGTGTCTTAAAGAAAAGGACATAAACTTTTTGTCCTTGTAATATATTTGTGTTACAGCATCTGGACATCCAGTTGTAAACCAGCATGACTTAGATTTTTGAAGTCTTCTGTTCTGTCACAAGAGCTTTATGAGCTGAGAATGCACAGAACTGTGGAAAGGATCAGGGTATCAATATGTTGGTGGTGATGATGATAGCATTGGTGTGTTTACCATGTAACAAAATCTCCAGTGTTTTATCAGAAATGTTGTGGAATACAGTTAGAGAGTGAACTGACATTCTGCATATTTCCAAATATTTTATGATTTTTTGAAGTCTTCTGTGTGGTTTTGTTTGTTTTTATGAAGACTTTGTGAATGAGAGGTTTGATTATGCATTCCTGAAAGAGCAGTGTTGTTCCTCAATGTCTTTTTTTGGGTTTCGTTGTGCAGATTGTGTGCAGCTGTGTCAAACACAACCTTGTAAGTGGAGAAAGGAGGAGTGAGCCAGATTAGATTTATTTTAATTTCATTGCTGTATAAGGTATTTTCAAAATCCACTCCCTTAAATTTCCATATGCAAAGAGGGAAAAAAATTAGAAACACATTAAGTTTTTGTGAAAGGTCATATTTCCTATAATGTTTTACTCTTTTCAATGGGCTCAATGCAAAGACAGTGATTATTTTTCAGATACACACTCAGATTTTTGAGATGTACAGCTTTGCATAATTATGATACCTAACTACATTATTAGCATCTAATACAGTGTATGCTGTTTTGTGAGTTTAAAAATCATTTTTAAGCCATTCTTTCAAAGATAGAGGGTACAGAAACATCTTCTGATGTTATATAAGTGTAAAATTTCCTTTAGAGATATCTCTAATGCAGTCATAGTGCTCTAGTAGTTCAGAATTTGAAACTTGGGAATAAGAAGACTTTCTGATGCATTTCCAAGATATTGCAAAAAATAACTATATGCCTTATAGAAACCTTAGTTTTTGCTTGGATTTTTACCTCTTGTTTCATAAGCCATCAGGAATGGCCTTTTTCACCTCATTTTATTGCCCGGACAACTAATATGTTATCTCCACAAACTCTGGTCACGTGCAAATTTTTTGAAAGGTTAAATTTGCCTGTTTTGATACTTTGGACCAATTGGGAAACAGGTAAATTGCATTTCCCGTGCTCCTGCCTGCCCACGGAGTGGGTGACTGAGGTGCCTGACTCAGAGCTCCCAGAGCACAGCCAGGCTCTCTGTAATGAGCACTCCAAGCTGGCAGGAGCAGCCACTTCATTGCTTCCCTTAATGTTCTTGCTGAGGTTTGTGCCATGCCGAGGATGAAGTCTGGAGGATGATCAAAATGCAGAAGGAATCATAGGGGCAATCTGAGGTCAGGAAATAGAATTGGGGCAGGGAGCTTGGTAGGGCCCTAAGTTGGCCCCATTATGCAAGCACCTTACCTTATGGGCTTTAATCACACGACTGCCTTCCCCCAAACCCTGCTCCATTCTGTGCCTAGAATCTCTTTTAGGAATGAATTGAGGCTCCTTTCTTTAGGATCCTGCTGTTTGCAAGATTTAGTGTGGTAAATTTGCAAGCTGTGTAGGAATGTATAAAAAAAAGTGCAAGAGAATTTTTACTTAAGGCAGCTGATGGTTATTCTGCAAGATAGGATTCTATCCTTACAGCTGTCACAAAGGTTCAGCATGAGGTTAATTTAATCACTTTAAAACAATTACCATTGGTGTTTACAAATAGTAGGCTCCTAACCTGCTGAATATCCTGGGGTTGGAGTACCAAGCTACCACAGCACTCAGTGAGAACCATGCTTTCAGCAATTAAAGTTCCACATAATTTTATGTAGTTGTATGTAAAATTGGGTTCTACCATGTCACCATGGGAACTTAAAATTAGAGGATGCTTTTTTGTGTCACCCCTTCTACATATCTGAAAAAGAGGGATGATAATACAGTTTCAGAGCAATTAGTACAGTCAGATACTGTACTGATGAATACCTCAGAAAACCTTTGAGGACATGGACTGTGAATTGTTACAACCAGTCTTTAACGCTGATTAATAAATAGGATGTAGGAGACAAAAAAAAATAATTAAATATTTGCAAAGTGAGTAATTTGCTGTGTGAAGGTGTGAGGCAGGGGTCCTTTAATTACCTTCTCACATCATAACTCATTCATGAAGACTGATTCATTTTTCAGTACAACCCAGTTGGGTTTTTGTAGGCAATCTCAGTTCTAGCAATTCCTGCTTCTCAGCTGCTTAGTAACTAAAGTGCTCTGTGACAGCTCACTCCAGTACCTGGAGAAGAGTGGGGGTAAAGCTACGGGCTTTATGGAAAGATTATTGTGGCACATGCAAGCTGCAAACTGATTTGAAACACGGAACTTCGTTAGCGGAGTTGTACATTACTGATGAGCTCTACAGAAGCAATGCGCCCCTCCAGCCCCGCTGCCGTGCGCGGTGCGCTCTGAGCACAGCCGGGCTGTCGGGGCAGCTCCGGCCGCCGCTGCCACGGCACACCGGCAAGTCCCACCCAGCTGTGCCCGAGCGCCGGCCGCCTGTCACAGGGACTCCTCTCCGGCGTGGGAAGACTGAGAGTTGCTCCCAACACTCCCTCTGCCCCTGTTCCCTGCTCTACTCACCTGCGGCCGGCAGCAGCAGCAGCAGCAGCAGGAGCGGGGCCAGCGGCGCCATGGGCAGCGGCGGGCGAGGCGCGGGTCCGGCCGGCGGCGCTGAGCTCGGCAGCGCGGGGTGTCCGTGTGAGCCGCGGCGGCGGAGGGCCGGCTATAAAAGGCCGCTTTCTGCCCCGAGCTGGGTCCCCCGGAGCCGGAGCCCGAGTCCGAGCTGTGCTGTCCATCTGGCCAGAAGGGAGGAGCTGCCGCGGGAAGAGCCGGCGGGAGCTGGGAGCTGTCACTCGGGCAGCGGAGCGCGGTGCGGGCGCAGGGGGCACACCCCTCAGGGCTGCCATGGGAGCCGCCTCTCCGCTGCTCACACCTGCCTGCTCGGGCAGCTGCATTTTCTTTCGGAATTACAGCAGTCCCTGGGTAATTTAATCTAGATCTGAAGAGGAAAGCAGGAACTGTGTTCTAAGTTAGTCTTAGTGGTTAATTATAACCAGTGCTGAAGACGTGCTCTATCTGGAGTCTGCATCGGCCAGACTTCATCTACTGATTGCTCCTTTCCTTTGATGACTAAAGGACAACCAACTCCTAAACCGGTTACGGATATTTGTAGCTTGGTAAAAACTTTTTAATTGTACCTCAAACAAAACAGATTCTCAAAGTGAGTAGGTTTTTTGTACATTGTGTATATATGTATATATTTGCATTTTTTCCATTCCCTTTCTTGTGCTATTTTGTAAAATATACAACTGGGTGTCTTATTACAACCATTGCCCTTCACAACACACAGACAATACCACTTGCTTTTGTGTGATTTTTTCTGTGCTCATACTTTCCAAGTATTTTTTCAGACCTTTTATTATTGCACTGAAACCAGTGTCGGTTGTTCAAGCAATCAGGAGCCCTTAAATTTAAAGTATTAATTTTATGTATGTCTTGTCTTGTGGTGTTCATACATTTTTTTTTTTTTTGCATTTTTTTCATTATATTCCAGGGTATTACCCCCATAGAATCCCATTGAGTCCTACACTGCTAGGATATGGAAAGGAAAAATAAAACTAGTTTTATTTATGGAACTTACCAAGAACTTTTTCTTGGTCGTGTCATCTTACTATTGGAGAGCAGCTGGCAGTTTGGTGGGGAGTTTTTGTGAATGGTATTTTCATCAAAGAAATAAAATCATTTTTTTCATGCACATACTGTAGAATAATACTATTTTTGCATTAAAATGCTCTGTTTTCTATGTTATAACATTCCTCTTTATTCAGGAGAGGTAGAAAATTGTATATGTTGTGATTCCAAGAGACAAAAAGCATGCACAGACAGATCAGATTTGTTTTTGTTATGGTCTCATTAATCCAGGCTCTCTGAAATGTTTGTGTTGGCACTGAATTGAGGGTAGCGTGGGATAAATGTGCAACATCGATTGGAGGCAGGATATTGATATGCTATTTTACACCTGGTAGGCCTTTGTGCAACTGCCTGGAGAACAGCAGATGAGGTGTGGCAGCTCAGCCAGGACTGTGCATGGCACTTGGCAAGGCAGAGGTGCCAGTGTGAGCTCCACAGAGCAGAGACCAGCAGGGCTCCCAGCCGAGTGCTGGTGCCCTGCAGAGAGGGGCAGGCTGCTGGGGGCTCCCTGTGAAGGCCCGAGGCCTGGCAGATCTGTACCCAGCAGCTGCAGCTGCAGTGTGCTGGGACACTGCTGCCAGCCCGTCCTTCCCCTGCCTCTGTGCCTGGCTCTGGCCAGCATGGGGAGCACAACTGCCACTGAGTGTCCCAACACAGCTGGACTGGGATAGTAGTGAAGTGGGTTATGTGGCAACTAGAATGTGACCCTTCTAAGTGTTGGTAAAAAGCCCATCTATTGGGGATTTTTTTTTTTCCCACCTTTTTTTAAGATTTCATTGCTACTGCCATCAACTGGGTCAGGGCAATTTTCCTGTTACTCATGGAGTCACATTACTAATTGCTGTTACTCTGCTCTTGTACTGTCACTTATAGTTCATTGTTTACCGACTCTTCCGGTCAATAAGTCACAGCTATTAGAGCTCTGTAATGGGGGCCGAGAGCTGCTCCGTGGAACTCCCAGCTGAGCACTGTCCCATCCAGCATGCCATTGCATATGACAACGAAAACAGTCTCCAAGGGAGCAGGAGGAACTGCATTTCATGTTGTTCTTCAGGACACTGATGAAATGTGTCAGTGCAGCTGATATATTTTTCTTTGAAGAAAGGAAAGTAACCTTATAACCACTGAAAAATCAAATGAGACTGAAATGCTTAGACTATAGCTGCTTCTATCAGGAAGCACACAAAGATGTGTAGGGACAGAAACCATACAGTGATGAAGTAAGGAATGCAAGTTGTGAGTTTTGATCCTATGAGTGTAGTAAAAGTTCAAAGGAGAACATCCAGTGAAATTAGTGAGAGGGGAGGAAATCTGATAGAAGGAAATACTTTTATTGAGGCAGAGCTAGACTGTCCAGTTAATTACCAGGAAAATAAGGAAATATACCAGTAATAGACTGGAAGTTCATAGAGATTACAATGATAGAGTCTTATTTTTTTAAATTAGATTTGGTTCCATTTAAATTTCTTAATTTAAAACTTACATGGCAGTGTAACCTGTCATATTTCTTTTTGTAGTGTTTTTCTTCTATTTGAAGTACTTGGAAACTGGCCTAAGTCATATGTGACAAATGGCATTTTCCCTCTCGCTGATGAATTCTTTCTGTCTGTCAACTGTAGCTGTGCAGGGGCAGGGAGAAGTATTTGCTTTTCAAATATACTTTCTCAAAAAAGGCTGCATGTGCCTTATGATTGCTTTGCATAACACTGCTATTGGCAAATTTGTTAAATGAGCTCTAAAAGCCTAATTTCTCAGGGTCTAGGATTATGTACATGCAGGAAAATGACAGAATATAATAACTCAAAATGTTAAAATGTTTATGGAAAGTGATAGAATGGTCTAAAATATAGTTAATGTAAGTGCAAGTTATCCACTACCCTGTGATCGGGTGAAGGTAGTGATCTTAAGAGAAGTGTAACAGTTGATTTACTGCTGACTTAACAGTTGAAAAGTTGTATTTTTTAGTAATAATAGTTCCACTGAAATTTTTTATTTAGTAAGAGCAGTTATTTTTCCCAATAAATGAAAAACCATGGCACCTACCTCTGTCAAATTTATATATACTCTGCATTTAGTTGTGAACCAATGTAGTGTTGCTGCTGATGAATACAGGAGTACTAGGGTCTGTAGGTGCCTAAGCAAATTCCTAAAAATGCCTACAGCATTAAGCATGTGGCATTTAAGCCACAGGGCATACTTGCTGCCCCATTGAATTAATGAACTAATAAAGAATGATGAAAAAAATAATTTTCCCATTGTTAGAGATGGGAATGGAGGCAGGGTGATTTGCTTAAGATACTTTATGGTGGCTGCAGCGGAGCTGGAAAACAGGAATTTCATGTTTTGCATCCCAGGTTAAGTCCCAGATTGGATTCTTCTGTGGCACTGTCTCCTGGAGGAAAACAAGGAAAGAAGCACATGCCTTACTGTGAGGGTATCAGAATAATTAGAACTGAAGGGTTGCTTCCCAGCAGTTAAGTCAAATGACTGTGTTTACTTGTTGCTATACTTGGTAAATGTCTCTGAGTTATCCCACATCTTCTTAAACTTTGGATTGGGACACAGGTTCTGCCTGGAATATATCCTTTACAAGTGTATATTCCTTCAGACACTGAACAACAACTTCTTTATCATTGTTGTCTTCATAAACATACCAAGCCAAGCAGCCTTATCTGAGTGTTTGTTTGGAAACACTCAGTGCCTTTGTTCCCGTTTTTGGAGGTTTGGCTGTGTTTCCTCACTTTCATGTCCTTCCATCTTCTCTTAGTTCTTTTTCACAACAATGCTTCCTGTTTACCAATGTTTTCTTCAGCTCATGATGTTGGAGATGCTGTCCCAAAGTGTACAAGAGTTATAAAGCCAAGTTTGGAGAGACAAGCTCCATGTGGAAGATTAGAAAACATTCTGCTAAGCCATTTTATATTATTTTGCAATGTACATGTATTATCTCAAATCCAGTTCTAGCATATACCACAAAATCCATCTTCAAGATGATAACAGCCTATAGCACAAATTGTAATGTCTCTAGTAAGTCTCTGAGAAGCACAATATGTGAGAGTTGGGGACCATGTCTGCAGCGTTGTCCTTTCCAGGCCCTTTGGCAGCAATGTTACTCTGTCCATGCTGCAAAAACACCATGTAGTGTGTCACTGCCCATAACAGACAGCAGTGTGCTGCAAAGGCTCTTATTACAGAAATAAAACTTGAACTGATAAAATGTCTGCAGAGGGGATGAATTACTCCCACAGTTTTCTTCTCTCTTTCTTCAAGTTTTGTTTTTCCCCACTCTTCACTCTGCTCCTTTAGCACAACAGCTGCTAGCACAGAGTCCATTCTGTCCTTACAACCATCCCAGCCAGTAATGAGATTGCAAGAATGTCCTCAGAGCACCACCTATTTACTGAGGCAGTTCTGTCCATTTTTATGGCATGGAAATATATTGCCTGTCTGTGAGCAAAGGCACACACTGGAGATGCTGGGGAAGGACTCTATAAATAACTTCCAGCTTGCTTAGCTCTTAGGTTCTGACAGTTATCTCTGCCTTCCAGAAGATTTGCACTTTCTAAGTCAAGTTCTGCATTTGGCTTTTGCATCCAAGAAAAGACTCAAGGCTTGCTTCTTGTGGAACCCAGGGCTACTTCTTATTTTTATATCTTGGGAAAAAAAAAGACTTGGCAATGCAATGTGTGCATGTTTCAAAAACAAAATCTGAAGTCTCCAGCATATCTCTGAAAGGATATTTGGCTTGCTTACTTTATATAGGTTACATCAACTTGGATTCTTGAAATGGCTGATGTAATGACCAGGATGATGGCATAGAGTGACCTCTCAGCACATTTGTGGGTGATGCCAAATTGGGGGGAGTGGCTGATACACTGGAAGGCAGGGCTGCAACTCAGAAAGACCTAGTCAGACAGGAAAAATGAGCTCTTTTGGGACCTCATGAAGCTCAGCAAAGGCAAATACAAAGCCCTGCAACTGGGTTGGCATAACCCCCCAAGTGGGACAGGCTGGGAACTGGATAGAGAACAGCTTTGTAGAAAAGGAGCTGAGGTTTGCGATGGACAAGCTGAACATGAGTCAGCTGTGTGCTGCTGGAGCTAATGTGCCCAGCAGCAAACTGGGCTGAGAACCACTGGTAGGCTTGGAGGGAACTGATCCTTCCCCTCCATCTGACACTTGACACATCTGGAGCTCTGTGTCTCATTTTAAGAAAGCCATTGACACACTAAAGCAAGGCTACCAAACTACTCAGGCAGCTGCAGTTCATGACATACAAGACAATGAGAGAGCTGGATCTGCCCAGGTTTAAAAGAGATGGTGAGTGGAGATCATGGTGCTGTGAAGCACTTCATAATGGAAGGGTGTAGAAGAGATGCAGCCACATTTTTCCCAGATGTGCTCAAGAAGCAATGAGCACAACCTCAGCAATTCAATATAGGAAGCAATTCATTTTTTTTGTTAAGGATCAAATACTGAAAGCATTTGCCCTGAAAGGCTTTGGCAACTCCATCCTGAGACAGACATAACTCAATTGAATGTGACTAAAAGCAACCTGCTTTAATGGGACCTGCCATGAGGAGAAAGTTTGACTACAAAACTTGCAGAAGTCCCTTGCCACCTACATGATTCTGATATTGTGTGTGATAGTAGATACCTTCAAATTAACAGTTCTATCCTGCCAGGGAAGGAGACTCCAACATTGACTTCCTTTTGCCTAAAGGCTTTTATGAAATCATGGTCTGTCTCTAGGCAGGGAAGGCAGTAGGCTTGTTTGGCAGTAACAAATTAATTAATAATTATTTTTTCCATATATCACCAAGTAAAATGTGCAAATGCACTGAGGAAATAATCTGTACTGAATTCAAACAGACTTGATATTTTGCCTGCTTTTATTATCTTGACAGTTTTGTCACAAACAGAAGCAGCACCCTTTTCACACTTTCTTACCATTTTAACTCACAGTTATGAAATCCCATTTCTGTGCCTTTGTCCTTGTTGACCATTTCTGAATCTTCTTCCAGTTCTATTTTTACTGAGACTGGGGGAAGGCTGCAGAACTGAATGCAGCATTCAGGGTGGAGACAGAACACGGATTTATCGAGACTATATTTCATTTAAGAGAGAAGGAAAAGAAATTCAGTCTTGTCTAATTTTTACTATGTCTACTGGTTTTTCATTATCTCTAAAGGTATTAAATTGCTAGAAAATAAAATGAAGATTTTTTTTGGTTTTTTATTTGTTTATTTATACACCTCTTAGCTGTTTTGTTCCTCAGCCTGTCAACAGTGAACACTCTAATGGTCTAGTCTGCTTGTCTTGCAGCTTTCTTTCAGGACCTGTCTTTCTTGTGCTCCCTCAGCTGTGCAGTTCAATGGCAACTGAATCCATCAGGATAAAATCCCTAAGAAATGTGTCCATCAAAGGAAAGGTGAGTAGAATGTAGCCCTTGATTGTTCCAGGCTAATTTGCACAAGAGCCCTCTGTCTTTAAACCATCCAGGTTGCTTTGGGAACTGGGAAGTTACTGAACTTATTGTTGAGGGTCAAAAAATCCCTGGAAGTACTGATGGGTAGGGAACACAGGGATTAGCTAGATAATTTAGGAGTATGAAAAAAGTGAGTATAGGAAAACCTTTATATTAAGATATGTAAGATCAAAAAGGTGCTAAATAGTGCTGAAGAACTGTATATGTGTCACTTGTCAAGTAGGTTCTGAATCTCTGATCTCCAAATCTCTGTGGGATGGTCTCCTTTTGGAATCTGGAATGCAGGGAATATTTCTCTGCATGTTTTAAAGGATTCAAACCCTCTGAAGGGGTTTGAAGATTTCATTCTGATTCTTGCTCTCCATTCTGATTCTTGTTTTTTTCCTTTTAGTGTTAGTTAATAAAGTTTTATTATTTTCAAGTTTAAGCCTGCTTTGCTTTTGATTGGGAAATTCCAAATTAGTGAACCAAAACCACTACACAGGACTTGCTAACTGGCATCAAGATGTGCAAGACAGAAATGAAAAAAGGGAGTGAGGAACCAGTCCCAGTAAAGCTTTAAAATGAATAGTTTTATCTTCAGCTGTTAGAGCAAACGGATTAAATTCTTCTGAGTACTTATCCTACAGTACCTATATGTAGCATCTAATCAAGGGTGATCTCAAACCAGCAGTCACAAAGTGACTGGGGATCACTACAGTGGTTCATTCTTCTGACTCCTTCTTTGGGAGCTTTCTAGTTTCAAGTCTAGATTATCATTTTCACTGATTAGCCTTTTAAATAACCAGACATTTTCCCAAATAGCCATATTACAGTCTTCATGAAAGTTTTCCAGATGGTAGGTACTAAATATAATCTTACCTTTTTAGGGTGTAGACCAGCATATTTTAATAGTGTCTCACTTAATTTACCAAAAGTATCTTCATCTAAATTATGCTGAATGATAAAAAATTTGTCTAGCTTCTTTTTGTGACTGTGATACCCAAAAATAGGAGTAATATGATGCATACAAAATTTTATACTGACCATATCCAGATTACCTTTTAAAATAAATAGCTTATACATACTTGACATTTTTACTTCACAGAACAAAACAGGTTTGCATACACGGAGTATTCAGAATTTTGTGTCTGCACATAGGATCTGCATGCTGAAACTTAATGGTGATTTGGTGCTGCTGTGAGACTCACAACCACCTAATTTCCTAATTCCTTCTGCAATTCTTTAATGCCACATTAATGTTTTAATGTTCCTTTAGTTATCTCCCCTCTCTGAAAGAAGAAAAGATAAATCCTTATTAGTTTATGCACCATGTAATCCCTAGGAAGGATTTGCCTGGGACAGATAATCTTTGCTTGTGTGGAAGTCTTATTTAGAATGGAGGGTCAACTTAATTACATAAGCAGGCCTAATTTTTTTTTTCTGCAAAATACTAGATAGAATTTTTGTTTGGATTGGTTCTTTCTGATGGCCACAAAAAAAAACAACCCAAACCATGTATACTTTGTATCTAAAAACCCAACACAATACTGCACATCACTCTTCCAAATGCACAGACATTAATGGATAATTGTGTGCAGAGATGCTGCCAAACATCAATTTTCTTCCCATCATCTGGGCTTTTTCATTACTTATTTTTGTTGAAGCAACACATAGATTGTCTATGGATGTGGGCAAATATGTTTTGCATATTCATACAATACAGTAGAATTCAAATATAAAGCAATGTAAAGTAGTTAATTCTCTGTAATGAGCTCATTCCTGTTCCTAGGGGAGGGAATGCAAATTCCTAAATAATACAAGCCCTAAATGATCACTTCTTTCAGATAAGGAGAGAAACATTTTCTACTATAGCACATATATTGCACCCCCCCTCAGTTTTCTGTAATCTGCATAGTTAGCTGATTACTGCACAACTGGAAGGACTGGAATTAGGTGGGTCCTTTTATGATCATTATGACAGCAAGTTGAAGGAAGAGGAGGAGCTGCAGCAGTCCTAATTTTACCTGAAATACTGCACTTAGAAACCTATGTGAGAACACTGAGCATCACAATCCCTTGCAGAAGGGTTGACCTCGAAACAAGTGTCACTGCTTACTTCTGTGCTGCTGCTTTCAAGTTTTTGGTCTTGAATTTTGTTTTTCATCACTTTTTTCTGGCCTCTGCCCATCATATTTTTTTCTTTGGCTTCTTAAGCCGCTTGTCATTTGTTCAAGGAGCTGAAGGTCAGATCATCTGATCTGACTTGTATGCCATAGGCCCTGAAATTTCTTGTACTAGCCCAAGTAATTTCTCTTTGTCCAAGGCATATTTTCTACCTGTTTAAAGCATATAATTAAATTTGGAGTCACACAACATTAGAAGATAAAGAACATCCTGTTATGTTATCAGAAGAGCATCTTGTAAGGGGCCTGTGTCTGGGAAAAGGCTGAATGGAGTAGGCACCAGAGGTAGGGACTTGGCAAAATAATTAGGGAAGGATTTATTTAAAACTGATTGACTTACAGTGAAATAGGACTACAGACACTCAGAGGGTGTCATATTTTTATAGTAAAACCAAAATTTAATAAACACAATTTTTTTATCCCCACAGAAAACAGATGAGCTGTTAATTGAAATATTTGTTATAAGCAATAACTTAGATCTTTGAGAAAAGGAAGGAATGGTAGTAAGTTCAATACTAAAATGTTTCATCTGACAGTCAGAGAAGGTTTAGTCTTCAGAAAATATAAATAAAGTATAAAAAGCATTTGTTACAGTTTAGGTTTTGACCTCAGTTAAACCAGTGCATACCTAAAAGGTAACAAAAATGTATAAAATTATCTAATGCCCGAGACTCAGCAGTTTACAGAAGAAAAAAAAAATTAAAAAAGTAAATAAATAATCACGGCTGCATAAGTCCCATTCTACAAATTTAAGTAGTGAGACTCAGGATAACTGAAGCTCTCTATAAAGTCAGTGTCAAGCTGCAAATTTGAAGAGCCCAGCTGCTTGTCATTTTCTGTGCTAAAGTGTGCTAGTGCTGCTTAGTGATGAACAATAACAATGCTGTGCTTTTAAAGAAAGGCTGACATGCCCAGACTACATGAATATAGAAAAACCTCAGAAGGCAGGCAACATTTCCATTTAAAATAATTTCTAACAATGCTTTAGTATAATTATACATGCTCCAGACTGAGGTTTGGAAGAATGTTAACTCTCCTGTCAATTAAAAACCTCCTTTTGTATGAAGCCAATGGGTGGGGTGCCACATTTGAGAGTGCAGCAGTCAAGTTAAAACCTCAACCATCCGAGGCTTGTTTTGAGTCTTACAGCACACAAACTCAAACCTCAAATTTTGCGAAAGCCTACATTGTTAGAAACACAAAAATGGATTTATAAAACAGATTTCAAAAGCATGTAAAAAGAGAAAAGTTGATTAGAGTGAAGTATGAAAACCAGCAGGACTCTGCCTGTTGTAGCAACTTCAATCTTACTGGCAGTGCAATTCTGTTGCAATTGTTTCCTAAAAACATTACTCCATGTATCCACGTCCTACCTTGCAATAGCTGTGTGAACTAAGCCTGTGTGAAAGGTCTGGCTGCTCCATCAGTGCCATTATTTGTATGGCTCCTGTAAACTGTGTGTTCTTCTGGATTCCCCTCCATGCTTCAGAATTACAACTCTGTGAAGCCAAGGACAGTGTGTTAATCTGTCAGTCCACTCTCATGGAACTCTCATCACTTCTGATATTGCCTGTTTGCAGGAGCAATCTGTGTACTCTGGGATGCTTCCAGCCCAGCTGACAGCTGCAGTTATGTCAGCACTCCTAAATTAGGCAGTGCTAAAACAGTAGTTCATACTTGCTTCCCAAAAGTCTTGAGCAGTGTGCTTACTAGGGAATACTGATTCTTTCAAGGAAGAAAATGTGCTAACCTTATTTTTAGATATACTAATTTCTTCAGAATAATTCTCTGAGGAATCACTAATTTCCAAGCATTATGTTGCTAATATGGCAAATCCATTTTAGCTTAAGATTTTATAATTTTAGGGTCATATTGGTTTGAATGCAGGACAGAGGGATACAATGCACAATTCTTTATGGAAAATACTTTCCTAGGGTATTTATGACAGCATTCATAAGGTCATGGAATGGTTTGGGTTGGAAGGAACCTTAAAGATTATCTTGTTCCAACCCCCTCTGTCACAGGCAGGGACACACTCCACTAGCACAAGTTGCTTTAGGGATGCATTCAAATAATTCTCATGTTTTCTTGCTCTACTTGGATGATTTCCTTAAAATGCTAATCCTTCTAGTTTGACAAATGACAATTAAAATACTCTTTACCCTTTTTGTATTTTAAAACACTTACTTGCCCAAGGAAAGTCAAGAATTGAAACGTAGATTGCCAGGAAGGAATGAAAGGTGAATCCTACCAAGAATTTTATCTAGAAAAGCATGAGTGTTTTAGGAGGGTAGGAAGACTCTTTTCTCTCCTGCCTTCTGAAGAAGATGTATTTTGAATCCTCTATTTTGGTAACAAATGAAAAAAAAAACCCCAAAAAAAAAGCTCTTATCAGTTTGATGCTCAGCAATATAAAACCAGAGGTAAGTACACTGAATGCATCAAGTAACTTCATTCTCCTTGTGTTTCTGCAGAGGTATTTTCTTTGAAAGACTCTAGTAAAGTCTGGCCACTCCTTATTTAAAGTTTTATTTAAATTCAGAATTATTCAATGTATACATAAAATGGTTGGTTTTGTAACATGAGTTTTGTTTCACTACATTTCAGGAGACATTATTAATTTTATTTTGTCAGTATCTTCTGCAACATGAAGCAGAATGATAGAGAACAAAAAACAAACATTACTGTTAGGGACTTGAAACTCCAATTTCTTGCAAAGTATCAGAGCTGGAGCAGAAGAATTCCTTAAGTATATTTTTATACATAGAAACCTTGAAGAGACTTTGCCATTTTAACTAGTGCTCCTAAACCTGAGTTTTGGATGACTCCTTGACCTTTTGGAATTAAGTATGACAGTTAAGATAAGCTGATGAAGAAATGCTTATCCTGTTTGCAGGAATTAGAGTATTGGTCTATAACTGAGCATCACAGTGGCATTCTTTATAGAGGGCACAAGCTTCCTCCACAGTGCATGGGGAGAGCTGAGAATTTGTAAGAGCCAATATGATCATTGGGGAATTTCTGGTTTAGCTACATGGATATGGTTAAGCAAGGCAGAGAGATGTAACATTTGGCCCCTTTGACCTAAGATTGCAGGGAAGCAGACTCAGTGCTGATGTGTTAATAGCTTTCAGGATATGAGAGAAACAGTTTAGAGGCTTTGAAGATGTTTAACCTACTTAGCTCACCTATGAAAAGGATAATCTGATTGCCAGCTTCAAGAGGATTGTAAGCAACCCCTAACAGTCTCCTGCAAAACTTGCTTCAGAGAGATCATTCCTGCTTAGAGCAATCTAACTCACCAAGTGTCTGATTTAGCACTTCACTGTGGTTCAAAGCTCAGCCAGGCTGATTGTCCCCATGCACTGTGCTTTGGTTCATCTGATAGAGCTGTCTCAGAGCATGGGACTCCCTTGGGGAATAAGAGTGGAAGGTGTGCTCCAGCCATGGCAATCAATCTGTGTGTTCAGACTAAAGGTATTCCAAAGTTAACTCCTGAAATGTGCTTTGAGGCTGAGCATTCGACAGCTACACAACATTTGTTTTATGAAAGGGCTTCATTTGGACGAGTCTGCTTGCACACAGGCATGAGCACGTGCAAAGCCAGCAGCACCAGCACACACCTTTCTCTTGTATCTCTGGGACAGCTTGCACTAAATACACACTCCTAAAAGGCACTAATTTCCCTTTGACATTACCAAGAGATTGACATCTTCTAGATACTGGCAAAGCTAAACAACAAAGAGATTTATTCTGGCAGGAAACTCCCTATGGAGGGAGGTATTCCTCAGTTCTACTGTGTCACTTGGCAAAGCACCATTCTTTAACTGAATTAGACAACAAACCATTGTTTCCCCCTCCTCCATCTTCTTTATGGGCAGATTAAAACCCCATACATAACCTGAGACAGAAAAGAGATCAATTAATTTACCCCTATTCCATCTTTCCAGTTATAGCAGAGTTCTCTGGTATTAAAGTTCTGTTATAGTCAAGCTCTAAATAGAAAGCAAAGCAAATACAGACAAGGTCAGGTGAAAAATCAAGATATTGAAGGTAACTACACACAGCTGTAAAGTACAGCTTTGAAGTACAACAAGCATTATGCATTGAATAAAACACTTCCTGAGTTTCATGCTAGCAGTGGATGCAGTGTCTGTCTTCCAAAGGAAGTAATCAGACACACCTTATATTGCTAAATTAGTCAGTGCAGCCACAGTTACAGAAAAGCAAATGATAAAATGGAGATGTGATGTAAACAGCTGAAGCTCATGATAATGGGTTAGCTAGTTACAACAGTGAGGTAAATATTATATTAGCACATAGGTCAGAAAATAGGTGTAATTTTCCTCACCTTAATCTCCAAAGCCTGTTTATTACATACAAATAAGACAGCACTTCTGAGAAAATGGAATAGAATAAAATATAGGACATAGATTGCTATATTTAATCATTCCTAACTATAATAAATAACAAGGAAGAAAGGATTCTTTTTGAAGGGTAGGAAAAGTTCTAGTGTTTTTTTTTCTAGAGAAACTGAAAGACTAACATAATACCAACAAAATGAGAAGTGTCTCTGAAAGAAGAGTTGACAAACTAAAAACTTGACTATGTGCTTATCCTGCACTTTCAGAAAGGGTCCTTATCTCACTGGACATGAGGTGAGAACTGCTCACAGAACTATCTGAACTTCTGACTGCTCATTACCTACAATCAGCTAGGATAAATAACTTATTGTTAAATCAAGAATTGAATAAATGTATGAAATACAGCCTTTTTGTCCACACAGATGCATTTCTGCAATTGTAAGAAATTTTTGCAAATGTATGACTCTCTTAAGCAAACAGTAAAGCACTATAAAAGATCTTAAGACTATGCAGTGTCAAGGCTCAGTAAGGTGGAAAACTGAATTTAATCTACTAAGAACCTACAGAACTTTTATTTGTATCAGCCTCTCAAAATTATTTACTCTTTAGTATCCCTTGTTTGAATTAATACAGATTTTTCCATTTCATTTTAAAACCACATTTTCAAAGTTCTGTGTGTGTGTGGCTCTGCAAACAAATCTTAAATTTTGTAGTCCATTAAAGGCTTTATTTGCAAATTTTTATATACTTTGTACAACTAATGCTTAGGAAGACTATCTTAGCTAGACACCTTGATTGTACTCATTAAAATACTGACTACTGCATTTTTAGAACAGTGTGCTTGAAGAGAGGATTTGGGTATTTGTTGTGGAGATATTTTCAGGAATGGCTTCAGTTTTGCCACTCTTTCTGTCCAAGTGTGTGTGTCACCACCAGGAGACACTCTAAGCTGTAACACCACCCCCAGCCAAACAATTCTTTCTCTTATTCTCCCCCATGCCAAAGTGAGACGGTGCAGTTTGAGCTCTAACCAGTCACTCATTTGAAAAATGGTTTTGTGTTTTTTCTGCTCACATCCTCATTAGAGCAGTCATCCACGACTTTGTCACAATGCAACATATTTTACTCATGAGTCTCCTCTGAGGCTATCCTGAGGCCTGAAGCTACTGCCCCTGATGGTGGCTGGCATTCACATGCTGGCTTAGCCCTGCTTAGCATGTCTGCATTCTGTGTGCTCACACACTGCACTGAGATGGCTTGACTGGTTTGTTTTTTTTTAATCCAAGCGTGAAAAATGGAGTTCACCTTTTTGGTAGGATTTAAAAGGTTTAATAAAAGACAATAAAGACAATACAATAAAGCAAAATACATGGCTGGGGTGTCTCTGGCCAAGAGCTAAGAGCACACCTGTCTTAAAGAACGCCCCTTAAATATGTATATTTGAACTTTTCTAATAACTTATTTCCACGATTTTAGGAGCTGTTTTGCATGGCCACTCCTTGGTCCTACCTTTTTAGAGCATGCATGTTTCTTGGCTGTGGTTTTAATTAATTCTTCTTATCAGTGTTAATTTGGGCCTTGGTCTATAATTTCTACAGATGGGCAGTGCTGGGAGCTGGGATATCAGCAGCAGATTCTTTATGTCAGCAGCAGGGTCTGCACTGGGTGTTATCTTAACCAGGCAGTCAGTCCACTCACTACAGAGAAACTTTATCAACTTACTTTACTCCTGAAGAAAACTATCTTTAGAACCATTTCCACACTACACATCTAAAAATCCACCTTACATGGGCACGAAAAGAAAGAAAGAAAGGAAAAACCCCCAATACTATAATACGTATTTATAACAACTTCATATGTACAACACTCAATATTTGCGGAAAGCCAAGTGTGTAACACGCGTTTATGGCACTTTAGCAATGCCCTCGAACGCGCAGCTCCGCTCCCCGCCGGAGGGCCCGGCCAGAGCCGCCCCCCGGGACCCGCGCCCCCGCCGGCACCGAAACACCCCGGGCCCGGCCACCGAGCGGGGAACTGCGGCCGCGGAGCGCGACGTTGAAATCAATCCGAGATATCATCTGTTGTATAAAAACTACAGGTGTTTCAGTGCCTTCCACCAATTCCAACAAAACGCAAAGAAATCTTAAATTAATTTTTACAATGCTAAATAGTTTCCCAAGGAAACTAAAGATTCATCGGCAACCTCGGGCTCATGCGACAAAAGTTACAGTTTAACTTGCCCTGTGGCTGTTGTCAAACACTCTGCTTAGTTTGTTTAGAGTTCAAGAGAAGTCCTTTTGCTTGTTTGGTTTCATAAATTTGTTTCAGGTTTTATAGGAATGTAACTTTTAAAGTCAGGAACATGTTCAATAAACTCCTAATTCTAACTCAAAATTTATTTTGTTTTCTAACAGTTTGAAAGGCAGTGTGTTTATATAGACATTTTAGTAATTTAACTTTACCTGATGCGAAAAAATAGCTCACATTTGCAGTCTGTATTACATCTGAATTATTCCCAAAGTAGTCAGGAATTCCTCACAGGCCATTCTCTCCAGGTGAACAGTATGGAGCAAATCCTAACAGCAGGCTTGGAAAAATCAGCAGCATGATTTATATAATACCTATAAATCAAAGGAATTAACAGCTAAGATTAATATTTTCATAGTGTTACTACAAGCCAAAAAGGTTTTACCTCAGCAATGGTTTGCTGTTCTGGATGAGAATGATCATGCTGCTTACTTTCTTAAGCTGCTTAGTGTTCAAACAATTGTAATTTGGAATTAGATAAGCCTTCTTTCCATTTTAATGGTCTATTTCATGGTTTATTATTCATGGACATAACTGTTATTCTATGCATGGTATTTTTTTCAGTTTCTCTCTCATCCCTTTAGATCCTGCAGCAAATCAAAGGCCCAATTTCACCATGCTCTTAGGGATCCATTAAATGCCATGCCATACACTGAAGCACTAACTATTTAATATCTGACTGCTGTGATCGAATCATCACAGTCTCAAGAATCACAGGGCTGAGATCAGCAGGAGGTGATTCACCCTCTGGAGCTGGGAAAAGCCTCAAGGCAAAGCTTCAACAATTTAGACACAGTACCTCTAGGATAGTTAGACTGAACAGTGTTTAATATATTAATTTATTAATAATTAATGTTTTAGACCTCACCAGGTCAAGGAACTTTACATCAGCATAACTTCACTCAATAAACTACTAATTGGCTGAATTCCTTCCCATTTTGATTACTGGTAGTTTAATCTTCATATTATACTGATTAGAATTTCTAAAGATTTCTTTATGCAGTCCTCCCACACAGGTCACATCAGTTACCACAGTACTTGTGGGGATATCTGTACAAGACTGGTCAACTGTGCTACTGACATTGCCATCACCAATGTTGCTGAAAAAAAGGAAACAAAAAATCCTTAGTTGTAAAGGACCCACAAAAAAATCTGAGAACAGCTTCCAGTCCTACACAGGACAGCCCCAAGAATCCCACATGTGCCTGAGAGCCCTTGTCAAAGATTCCTTGAGCTCTGTCAGGCTTGGTGCTGTCATCACTTCCCTGGGGAGCCTCTTCAGTGCTCAACCACCCTCCGAGGAAGAACCTTTTTAACGCCACAACACAACTTCATTGCCTTGAGTCTCATCACTGGTCACCAGAGCAGAGATCAGTGACCCTCAGGAGAAAGCCCCAAGACCACAATGTCTGATTTCAGTCTCCTCCAGGCTGAACAAGCCAAGTGACCTCAAGTACTCCTCCAAAGGCTTCCCCTCCAGACCCTTCACCATGTTCGCCATGATACTATTAGAACACGACTATGCCCAGTCAGAGAGGGGCAACTCAATTGCTCTCATTTGAGGGAGCACTGCAGGGAGCTCCAACCCGGTCACGGGCAGGGCGTGTGCCACCTGCCCGGCCCAGGGAAGGGGTCCCGGCCTGCACCTGCCGCTGGTCAGACAGGCCACGGCCGTCGCTTATAAGAATGACAGCACAGCGCCCCCTGCGCTTCGTGCTCACTCAGGGGCTTTTTCGGGCAAAGGCACTTTGACTTTGTGCGCTCGGAAATGAGAACGCGCAGCCCCAGGCTCAGGCGCGCTCCTCCCGCTGAGCACAGCCCTCAGGGCGGCGCGCGCGCACGGCGCCCCTCAGCCAGGAGTGACGTCACTGGGCGTAAGAAATCCCGCGAGCTGCTCACGTCAGTCGGCTTCCGGGAGAACCAGCGGGAGCCTTAAAGGGCCGCAGCGTTCCGCTGCCCGGCGCGGCAGCTCCGGGGGATGGCAGCCCCGGGCTCGGCCGTACCGGTGTCTGCACAACCGCGCACACAGCACCGCCCGCACGGCGCCACGGAGCGGCCGCGGCGGGCTCCGGCCCGCTCAAGGGAAAGGCGCGCGGGGGCGGGGCCGCAGGCAGCCAACCAATCAGCAGCTAAGAGCTTCCCAGCCGCCGCCAATCAGAGGCAGCGCTTCCCTAAACCATCGTGGCCAGCCAA
>VZTB01013328.1:312801-339910 GCA_013397245.1 Thryothorus ludovicianus
GGCCCCGTTGCCGTTCCGCCCCGCTCGGGGCGCGGGGAGCCGCTCTCGCCCGTCCCTTCGCACGCCGCGGGGCCCCGCTCCCCGCTGAGGTGGAGCCGCGGGGCCGCCGCGCCCCTCCCTTGCAGGGTCGTGTGTGCTCCCGGCCGTGGCCGCTGTCGGTGCCGTCGCGGCCGGGCCGGGCCCCCGGAGGGTCTCCCTGGCTGCTGGAGCCGCTGGAGCGAACAAAGGCGGCGGGCGCGGCGCAGCCGGCGGGTCGGGAGCGCTCCTGTTGCGCCGTGAGTGCCACAAGCCCCGGAGAGCGCTGACAGCGGCCAGGCCGGGGCCCGTCCTCTGCCCGCGTCCCCCCGGGGCGCATTTTTGGGGCTTTCCGCGCTCACAGGTGCGCGGTGATTTCTGTCCTTCCCCCAGCCCAGGGACGGTGCCCGTGCCTTCCCTGCCCGGGCAGCTCCGGCAGGCAGCGCTGGAATCGTTTTGTTACGGAAAGTCAGAATTGTCTCGCAGGAAGTGGGAAAGAAACCCCAAACCACCCTCAGAACCAACGAAACTCAAATATTGTCGATTGTAGTCACCCAAATCGAGTATCAAAGTTTATCTTGGTTTAAATCCTGTTCATAAATCTGGATTTATTGGTAAGATGCTCCTCCTTCAGTTAGGTTTTTGGATCTGTTCTTTACTGAAATATCTGAGAGAATTGTAAACCAAAATCTTTCAGCCCTGCTTCTTAATTTCCTGGGGAAAGGAAGTGACTTCACAAAGCATCTTTGTTCTCTCCTGTTACTTACCTGGATTTAAAAAACAATTTAAAAGCAAAACCGTGAAAATAGAAAATAAATCGTGAAAACTATCTTATTATCTTGTGGATAGGGAAGAAGTGGGAGGAGATGCAACTAAATATCGAAGGTAAGTAAAGAGTGGGAAATGAATAGGTCTTAAATTACTGCTATATGTTCTGTTTACTTCTGTTCAGATATTTCGTTTTGACTACAGTCAAGTTCACATTTTAGAAATAAAAAGTGGAACTGTGTTAGTCTGTGTTAGGTGGTTTTTTGAGCTGACATGACAGAATTTTGTGATTATGGCCAGAAGTACTAGATTAAGCAGAGGAGTAAACTCGGAACTATTGAAATGTGTGTTGTGTAATGTGTTTCCTGTTTCTCCCCCAGGATCTTGCATGTTTGAAATATCTCATATAACAGCTCAATGGTGCATGAACATGAACATAAAATCTTTTGTGCTTTGGCTGTCTGAGGAGCACATTTGTTTTGTACAGATTTTGTATTAAGATTTCTATTTTCCCTTCCTTATTTTGATGCCTGTCCAAGTCTGATGAGCAGTTTACAATCTCTGTAGGGCATGCTTTAGTTTGCACTGTAGTTTATTATCTGTAATTATGCTTTTAATCTGTCAGATGGTTGGGATAGGCAATAAAACAGCTTTGACAAGTCTCCTTTCTGACAAGGCTTATTCTGTGATGGCATGTGCTTGATGTCCCTGGATCCCTGGCTGGGTTGGAGCTGGGGGTAGTGGAGATGTTTGTGTTGGTGGCATCTCTTGAGGAAGCAATTTGGGTGCAGCTGCATTGTGCCACTTCTCACTTGGCTCTGTTGAGGCAGAGTTCTGCTTTCCTGTGCCCCTGGGGTGGGAATTACACGTGTGTAGCTTTTGGATCCAAATGCCTGAATGTATTGTGCTTGTTGCTGCTGTTAGTGGTGCAGAAATTGGCTTTTGCTTCTAGGAGGTGAGAGGGATTTACATTGCCTGCCTTTTAGTCATATCTTCACTCCTGCTCTTCTGTTTCAGTCTTATTCTTCTCTTTGCAGTATTCCCTTTATTCTAGGGTATAACTTCTCTCCTCTGGAGTACAGTTTTCATATATGGAAACTGGTGAACTGTTTGTGGTGTTATTTTATACACAGGCTTCTGGTTTCACAGATTCTGACCAAAGTTTTGACATATGATGGTGTAGATGATTCTGCCAGAATTGAGGGGGAGCAGGTTGATGCTAAAATACAGAAGAGGCCTCTTCACTTGGTGTGATTTTATTCAGTAATTCAGCTGAACCACTGAGGCTGGTAGAGATCTATCAACTGCAGTAATGATAAAATTTTCAATGTGCTTTGTACTTAGAGAAATGTAATTTGAGATTCCTGTAGCCCAGTAAATGTACTAATAGTCAACTTGGTGATACATGGCAGGAAGATATGCTCCTGTAATTTAAAAGAACACATCTGTACACTATCCTTTGTAAGTTTTAATTCTGTGGAGAAAGAAGTGCAGCAAGGATCACTGACTTCCAGTTGTTGTCAGCATTTATGCCTGAAGATGTAGACAATACTTACTTGGAGTATTAATAATAGCCAGAGCCATAAATATCTATAACAAACAATAACAGAATTATTTGGTCAGCTGAAGGTCATTAATTCCCAGGGGGAGTAGTTCTGGTCCCCAGATGATGTTAGGCATTTTCACAGCATTCACTTCTAAAGAAGCAATGTGCAAAACTCTGTGCACAAGGAAAAAGGATCAGTCCCTGTCCTTTGGGGCTGGATTTTCAACTGGGGGAACCTGTGTGCATGGCAAACTGTAGATAGCTGCTCTCTGGGCCTGCAGTTTAGAAATGGAAAGGCTCAACTCTCTATAGTTTGACACAGTGGGACCTTCCTTTTTGCAATAGCCAAGTCCTAGATTCTTTCCACAGAAAAAAACTCAATTTCTCCATTTTGTATTAATTTATTCACTTGTGTTGCAGAGATTTGCTTTGCAAAGATAATCTAGCAATTGTACTCAAAGCCTTGTGCTTTATTTTGCTTTAAATACTGTCCCTGCAAATGGAGAGAGCTGTTGCTACATAGGCAGGGGTTTCATCTTAGAAAGTGGGTGGATGACAATAAAAAGCAAGACATGATTTTATTTGCCTTGTATATAACTGAGTCTTAATGTGTTTGTTGTTGCTCCAGAGGATATAAGGAAAATTTGGGGGGAAGAGATACTGTTAAAGGTGCTATCTGAAACAGTTTTAATCCTCTGCAAAATCATCAAATAGTGGGGCAGTTTGATTATCAGAGTATTCTAAGAAAATGCAGTTTTTGCCTGAATATCTTGTGGATGCAAATGAATAGGAAAAAAAAAATAGAAGACTGCTTTTAATAACCAATTTCAGCACTCACATATGTTCATCATTTGCTAGCTATTCTTATATATGCCAGTTTATAACATTTCCATTAACTTTATTGTTGTGGAGAAATTGGACCTGCACATCCTCAAGTTCAATGTATTATTCTTTAATGTTATGTTAGAGAAGATAAATAAATGCAGGTGTTACTGTGTTGGACTTTTTGCAAGTCAGTGGAATACTGAGATTTCTTAAAATTATTAAGATTTTTGTGGCATATGTCAGACTTGTGTGGCAAGGTATTACATTGTCAGCTGTTAAATCACAGGACTAAAATTTTCAAAGCTTACTTCTAAGGGAAAGCATGCCAATATTCCTACTTTCTTTGGTTAGTGTGAGAATTCCTTATTCTTACAGACTTTGTTTGAATTCTAAAACCTAATCCAGGAGTGAGTAAATAAAAGCTATTCAGATGCCAAGCAAAATGTCCTTTAAGCATTTATGTTTTGATTTCTTTGTGGATGCACTGTTATTTATTAAAACCTTTATCATATAGCAAAAGCATAGTATGTATTTTTAACTTATGGAAGAAAAGGTGGTGCATAAAATGACATGAAAACCAGTTAGTTCCTCTCTGGAGAGTAGATAACTGAGGATTATTTATATGCTCAAGCAAGCATTAGCTGAGAGATTCCTGTTAGTGAGCTATCACAGCTGTCCTTGATATTTATTGAAAGACTGAGTTTTATTTTCATGTTTTTTATCAAGCTTGCTCTTGCTGAGGTCACAGTGGGAAATGAGGTGAAATGAGGATCTTGGAGTGCTTCCAATAATTTGAGTGACCTTAAGAAAATGACCCATTTTTATGCTCATTTTCGGAATGTATTATGATAGGACTAACTCATAATGACTTGGAGAAGTCTAGACTTCATACTTTCATTTAAGGGGCTTTGAAAAGGTTTGTAAACATTATTAGAGCTGAAAATTCTTCAGTTTGTTTGCTTATTCCAGATCATTCAGAGAAAACAGTATCTTCTGCAGCCTGTTTTTGTCGTCAGCTGGGATTTTTTGGAGTTTGCTGGGGGTTAGTTTGCTTTTCATTTTAGTTTGTTTTCATTCTTTTGCCATTGATGTGAAATGGTAACTTTGCACAAAATACTGACTTTTTTAAACTTAGTTTCAAGACTAACCCAAGTGTACTGCATGTTGTTCAATTTTTTTTAACTATAAATTCCTACAAAAAGTAATTTTCTTCACAAAACATACACATTTCCTCTAGCTAAAAACATTTTCCTGAACTTGAGTATTTTCAGAATAAAATTCTGCCCTACTGGTCCATTGTTTGGAAAAATTAGTTGTATTCTTATATCACAATTGGGCATAACCATGTGCAGTTATGAAGCATACTTCAAATAGCCTTTTATTGAATCTTTTGCTGATAATTTTAGCTTGTTTAACATAAGCATTTGTAAATCCAGTCAATTAAAAACACAAACTAATTAAAAAATCACTGATAGAGACAAATTGAATGAAATATCAAGCTGATGAGCTGGAATTACATTGAAATAATTCAGTTTTTTGAGTGAAGTAGGCAGTCTTTGCTACTGGTAAAGTGTCCAAGGTTTTCCCCTTGGCTCATTGGTAGATATTAATAAAGCAGAAATGTTTGCTTCTAATTTCACCTTAGTGCTTTGAGGATGATGAGATGCTGTAGAGCTAGACTTCATGGTAGCTTTCTCATCAGTTTGGGTTTTGTTAATACATGCACCAGGATCTTGAGTTTATTTTCACTTCAACAAGCAAATAAAAGAAATGTGAAGCTCTTAAAAGGGGGCGGTGTGGAAGTTCAGTTCAGTTTAGCAGTAATCCCTGAAAAGCTGGGCTTGTAGCTTGGTGCACTTCCACTGACAGGACTCTGCATCCTCTGGAGGAAGTGAGTGGAAACCAAGGATGAATTAGAAATTGGAAGAAAGGCTCTCTGCAGAAATATTGCATAACTGGGCTCTGACAGGGGATGTTGGCTGTGACCTGGGGTTTCTCCCTCTGTGACCGTGGGTGCTTCAGCTGTGTCAGGAGTTTCTGCAGTGGTCTCTGAAGCTTGGTGCAGAATCATCTTTGTACAATGGACTCAGTGTTGATGTGAGAGTGGATCCTTCTGGGCCAAATGCACACTGAAACATATTATAACAGCCATTTATCTCTCTTCCTTTTGAGGAGTGGCATATCCGAAAAGTGGATGTTCAGGATAACATGTCCAATGTGTCGGAAGAGAGAAGCACTAGACAACAGGACATTAAGAAAGGACTCCAGTTTATAGAGTATGATGATTTTGTGGTTTTTATTCCTGTATGTTCATTCACATGTGTATATTTATATATTTCTGTGAGATGGAGGGCTCAGGGAAAGGCCTTTTGTGTATTTCCTTAGAACATTAGCACTAACATGTTAAACAGGGAGCTGCTTTAAAGAAATGACAGCACTTCTCTCTGTTCCTAAACAGAGCAAATTGAAGATGAGAGGTTATTCCTTTTTTACCTTTGAGAAAAATTAGCATTTAATCTTTTTTTTTTGTGGGTAGAAAATGTTGCTAGCCTGATAATCCACCTTAAGAATAGCTACACCTAAAACTAGGTTGCTACTGAAAAGGGTGGATTTGCTCACCACTACCTAAGTGTTTTAACTCTGAAGCTAAAATTTAAGCTGTTGAGAAATCATCTGAGTATTTTATTTTCATTTGGTTCCATGCCAAATTCATTTGAAGATCCTGACTAAAATAATTTTTAAATTTCATACTAGTTCACTGCTTACATATGACATTCTTAGAAAACAAAACCAAAAAATCAACCTAACAACAAACCCAACTATAAAACCTTCCCCCCAAAACCCTGACTATTTAAAAACTATTTAAAAAAAAGAATCTCAGTTAACCTTTATGTAAAAGGAAAGGATTCCTGCTTTTCTTCCTGAAAATGTAGCAGTAAACACCTCTTTTCTGCCCTGGAGAAAATCTCTAAGACATGTCATACAAAAGAACTCTTAAAATTCCTGTTGTGTCATTGGTATGACTTAATTAATATTGATGTGAGTTTTTGACAGGTAATTTGTCATTTTATCATACTTACTAGAAGATTGCAGTTCTCATCTATAACATGATTCTGCACAGGGGAGGAGAGGTAGGAAATTGCTTTTAAACAAAGGACAGTGATGTCTAAAACTCTCAAAGCATTCAAAATACATTTTGAACAGCAGAGTTTAGACTGACCATGTAACTTCAAAAGAAAGTGACCCATTTGTAATAAAGCTCAGGTTTTTAATCAAAACTCATCTACAGCACTTTTCTTGTTCAGTGCAGGCTGTGAGCAAAATTCAGAGATTTGCCTGTTACAGAAGCATGGCTGCTTTTACTAAGAACCAGCATTCCTCAGTGTGATTGTCTTTTAAGCAATATGTATAATAAGTGAAGCTTGTAATTTTTTTTTTCTAGATCCACTTTGCCCTATCCAGGGACACAAGAACAATATGAGGTAATGAAGTGACTTTTTAATTTCTAGAAGGGTTTTTAAATGGACCTATATTATTAGAGTTAATCTTGGTTTTAATCATCATTCAGGTGATGCTATAATATAAATGGTAATTTTAAGTCTCAATATTGGAACTGGGCAACTACTAACATTATAATACATGTATTCAAACATTTGAGTGTCCTGAATTTTCTCATACAGCAGTTGAGATTAAGTCTTTGTCTACTGGTATTGTGGATGAATTTGGGGCATTAATTGAATAAAATAAAGTGCTATTTTGAGTAAAGCTCAGAGTAGCATGGCAAAGTAAGAAAAAAAGACTTCAATCACTGAAACCTTCAGAATATATTTTGTTTCTATATGTGTTATGATTTTGCATACTTTTGACTTGTATTTTCAGATTTTTCTTTTTAGTTCTTTTTCTAGTGGTATGTGGTTTCATTGGCTTTGGGAACATATTAGATAAAAATGCCATCATTCACATTTTGATGAACAAATCCTTTTTGCAAAGCAGCTTTTGTGTTCTCCTGCTTTGTCAGTTGCTATGGCTGCTGCTTGCTGAAAGAATATATGGAACAAGTATATACATCTTTGGAATTGTCTTGGAAGAATGTCAGAAGAAAAACACTAATGTAGACTAAAGTTTTGCATTTCACTCTGATTCCATAGAGTTACAACTATAAATTTTCTATTTAAAATTTTCCTTGGAAGTTTGGGAGATAAACAAGCGACTGCTGTTGATGAGTTTTTCTTTTCTTTGTTGCAGTTATTTATACGAGATCTTGTTAGAAATCTTTTTCATGAAGGAAATGATATATATCGAGAAGGTGATTGGAGAGGATCACTGAGTCATTATACAGAAGCTATAAACATAGCTGATTATGCTAATTCAGAAGAAATCCATGTTTCTGATGATGTTTTAGAGAAGCTGCATGTGAACAGGATTGCCTGTTTTTCAAATATGGTAAGCTTCTGCTTAAACTAGGGTTTCTCCAGAGCAGGATGCAAACAGGGTACAAAGACAGTCTAGGGAGTGAAAAGCTCTTTGATGGCAATTTGAGGATTGACATGTTTCAAATCATCACTTTGGCATGTTCTTTAAAAGCTGTTTACATGTATAATTGAGATATTTGAGTTACTAATACTAGAATTAACCCAAAAGAGCCATACTAGGTTGGAATTTGATGGAGCAGTATTTTTATCCATTTGCACTGCTGACTGCACTGAGTTGGCTGCTTTCTCTGAGGAACAAGATGGCTCTTGTGAAAGAGCTAAATTTTCTTTGTGGCTGTTACTGGATTTTACATAATGATGGCCCTGCTTGTTTTTAGTTGCCTAATTTGGTGACTTGCAAAACTTGCAAATGCACTGTGCAGTGGCCTTGGTGAATGATAGTGTTTAAATACCTTTGCTCAATACAGTTCAAATTCACTATTTCCATGACAACAGTTCTGATTGGTGGCTTTTTTTCTTTTTTCTCCTCCTAGGGATTGCATGAAAAAGTTCTAGAGGACTGTGAAGTAGCATTAAGATTGAATGAAAACAATTTCAGAGCTCTGTATCGCAAAGCAAAAGCTCTGAATGAGCTGGGCAGTTATAAGAAGGCTTATGATGCTGTAGCAAAATGTTCTCTTGCTGTGCCACAGGTGGGTAAACTGTATATTGGTGATGATTTTTGAACTTTTGAAACATCAGCTTATTTCAAGACCAGGGTTGTTTCTTCTGGTTTGGAGTTTTTTAATGCAGTAAAATATTTTTTATTCCTCTAAGCATTATTTTTTCTTATGGAAGTGCAGACTGAGGGCAGAGATCACAGTCCCCAAGCTCAGTTTGTTGTGTTAACTTTCAGCAGAAGAAATGCAGCAGTGCCATGAATATTTGCAATAAGCAAACTAGAACCACTGAATGAATTGTTTAAAATGCTCTATGACATGAAGAGAATCCTACCATAATTATAATGTACATTTATTCTTTGATAACTACATTTTAGCTTTCCAGGTGTTTAGGAACATTGCTGGCAGTGCATTGTCCCTGCTGTGAATCTCTTGCTGTGCACCCTGAATCTTGGGCTCTGTCTGTGCCAGCAGCCACTGTGTGCTGTAGGAGATGATCTGCAGACCAAAATGCTGGTCCTGAGGATCTGCTTTCCATGATTGTTTGTGTGCTTGGGTTGTGTTTTTCCATTTTTTTGAGTTTTTTAGGAGCTAGAAGTGCATCTAGTGCAGGGCTTTAGTTACATCCAAACCCAGTTTGGTTCTCTGGCACTTTTCATAATGCAAGCTAAAATGCTGTGAATGAGGATGATTGAGAGATTTCACTTCAGAAATGCATTCCTGATTTGAACTTAGATGCTGAGGGAATCTTTGCATGCTTTGCTCAAAATAGACTGATCACAGGATGAAATACTGACTTGCTGCATATTCACCTTGCTGCATCAAAACTACAGTGAGACACAAAGTGTTGGGCACAGGTTGCCTCTTGATAGAGAGAAGGTTTCAGTTGTGTTTCCAAAGACATAAACAGTTCATCTGAATGTGTAACTTTGGACTTTGGATCCTCACTTTGCACCCCCAGATCTGAATGTTTTTGCTTAAGGTTAATATGCCTTTATGTAAGTTTTATAAATAGCTTTTTCTAGATGTAGGACGTGACTAAATCTTAAAATAATTTAAATGGGTAGTTGTAACTGTAGGACAGAGAGAAGTATGATGACATTTTTAATTCTAGTTGTATGATGCAATGCCTCCCAAAATAGAGTGCTCATTAAATATTAATCAGTGTCATCAATAGTAACTCATATGGTAATCAGGAATATGGCCCTCAATTTGTATAAAAGCAAAACAACAAAATAAACCCCCATCTCCTTAAACAACAAATGCCCTCCTCAAATAAAAAATGCCCACCTACAAAAAAAACCAAACCCAACTTAAAAAGACACTTCTCTGGATTTCTCTGTTTTTGAAAAGCCTTTATATTATTTTAAATCCAGTTGAAAGGAGGAGGATACTGCCCATTTTCTGTCAACATAGCTTTTGCTTGAGGGTAGCTGTATTTTCAGATACAGGTTTCAGTTCTGTGTTTGTGAAAGAATAAAGCTGCATTTTTGAGACATCCTGCATATAGGGATCTTGCAGAATACAGACTGAGATGTAAACAGATGTCTTTGCTTGATGACAGTACATGTAAATTTTGAAATTTTATTTATGTCTTTTAGGATGAAAGTGTGATTAAGCTTACCCAAGAACTAGCTCAAAAACTAGGGTTAAAAATAAGGAAAGCATATGTTAGAGCAAAGGTAAGATTTTATTATAACATTTTATGTTAAGATCTCCTTCTTCTGATATCAAATTTGTATTGAATGAAAGTATCTTTTCCTTATAGCCACCCTCCTCAAATTCAGTTTCTAGTGATGTATCAACTCAGGTAAGGTTTTACATGTTTCAAGTGCAAGCTGACTGTAAACTACAGGAAATAACTGTTTCATAATTTCATGGTGATAAAGGAGCAGTGGTGCAATTGACATTTTATATTAGAGGCTGTTTTTTGGAACTTTAGGGTTCTATTATGTTCAATTTTGCTGTATAGATATGGCAGACTAGGACATTAAATTATTATTTAAGTTATCTTTATTGAATAAATGTTAGCTAAAAGATTAAATCCAGTGCAATGCATATATTTATTTTTAATGTCCTGAGGCAAGAGCAAAGTTAATGGGTTTATTTTTTATTTTATTTAGTTGACAATTATCAAAATGAAGGGTGCTGGGATAAAATTCATTTTACTTATATGCTTTTGTCCAAATTTGTTCTTTATTGGCAGCTGAACTTGCATGTATCTTGCTCTTTAAAATTTGTCTGAATAGCAGTAGTGAAGAGGAATTAATCTTTATCTTACAGAATTCTTTCAAGGAATATAGACAATTCAGCTGTAAAGGAATGAGGAAATGTAGGAACAGCTCATTTAAAATACCATTTAGATTGTTTAGCTCTCTGAAGTGTCACTCTCACTTTGGTTGGTTGGTTGCAAATTTTTAGTGATACCATGAGTGCATTTCAGTCTGCAAATAGCTGCTTTATCTAAAAAAAATATTTGACCTTTAGATTACATTAAGCTTCATAAATTTGAGATTTTATAAAACCTAAATTTGAGAGGGCTTAAATTCTTTGTCTGTAAATATGTATTTGAAAATCTTTAATGGCTCATGTGGCTGAGAGGTATTTTTTTTCTCATTTACAGAATTCTTCTGTAGAAGATATTGAGTTAGGTGAGTCTTGTGTTACATTACTAATGCTAGGGAGCTAGATATGCCATTTATATCTCACTGTGTTGGGAAAATTCAGAAGAAAATTTATCTGGTCTTTTGAAAATACTGTTAAAAGTCTGATCTGTTTAAAACTGTGTATTTTACTGGCTGAGCAGATTTTGCTTGGGCCTCTTGTAGGGTCAAACTAACACACCTCCTCAACCTGATATGGTTGTAACTGCTCCTGTAATGATCATCTCCATACTGTCCTCTTTAGCTTGAAATACAGGGAAGGGAGAATATGCCAAGGATTTAGTAGAATATCAGGTCTGTAACTCTGTCTGTTTTAGCTTGAGTAATAAATAAACATTGAGATGAAGATACACATCATTTGGAAGCTTATGGAAGCTGAAAGTATTTAATGTGGTTTTGCTTGAACATTCTTACATTTCTTCACGGCCTCACCCTCTACCTTGTCAGGGTAAAAGTTATGCAAGAGCTTCTCACATCTTTGAACAAAGGTTGCAGTCATTCCCATCTTACTTATTTCAGATTTATCTGACCAGAAACAAGACATGGCTTCTGCTGCTTCTTCATCAAACTTTGTTTCTGAAGTGTCTAAAGTGTCACCAGTACCTGTACCACCTTTACCTGCTGTTATGCCTCTTCAGATGGAAAAGATTCCTTTGCCTTCTACAGTGTTGGCAAATGGAGGGAATGTTTCTTTCCCTATGCCAGAAGCATGTTTAGATTGTGGAGATGGAGATATAATTATTGGAGAAGAACTTGATGAGTTGCTTGATTCTGTGCCTGATCCAGATGAAAGTGCAATGGTAAGACTTTTTTGTCTTTTCTTTCTTGAAAGACTCTCTTTATGAGTGAGATGTAATATTTTTATCAGGTGGGCTAGTGGTGAAGTTTGTTACCTTTCCTTGTTACACTGAGCTGTCTTTGGGCATAGGTTGATTTTTTTTTTTTTAGGTTCAGATTCTTGTAAATGTGGCTGTACAGGTAGCAGGACTGCTACTACATCAGAAATACTGTTATGCTACACCAATTCTACTTACAGGAAGTACTGAGAAAAGTGAATTGGACATTTGAAATCTGGGATAATGTGGTTTTTTGGGTTTTTTTGTGCAAATAAACCCTCTTAGAACATGAACGGTGTGTTGGAATGCTCACCCTCTAGCTGTAGAAACTGTAGTTAAAGAAAAGCAAAAAGCTTTGCAGCAGAGTAGTGCTTGGGCTGTGGCCTTCTAGGATATTCACTGGTATCTGCAATCAGAGCTGTGTCCAGATCCACCACCTGAACAGAGACAGACCACCATGGGTCTGACTTCTTGTATTTTTGGAAGAGATATTAGAGAAATCTAGTTCTAGGAAGTTGTTGTTCCTACTTACACCATGATGGCAGACCTAGACCTAGAGCAGACTGTAAAGCCTCCAGTTAGTCAAAATGGAAGCCCTGGTTCAGATTGAATCAGCTCTGAGTCTGTTCAGCAGAGATGTCTGAACTTATTACCAAGGTTACTGACTCCCTGCTCTGGCCCTGCCAGTTATTTGTTGTATTTATTTTGTATTGCATTAGTATTGCAGTGCTAAGAGGCTGTGGCACATTAAATTCTACAGTTAGTTGTGATTTTAATTCCTTATTCAGCTCTGGTTTACCGTTGCAAATCTTTAAATCAAAAATGCTTGGGTTTCTAATTTTCTATTTTATGCACTTCAAGTTTTAGAAAATGTGTCAGAAATAGAGAGAGCAACTATTTTTAAGAGATCCTATGATGTTTGCCATAGTGAAAGCCAGGAGGAAGTGCAGTCTTTGAGGAGGGACTGCAGTCTCCTGGAGTGTGGAATTGGGTGAGCTGTTCAGCTCCCCTGAGTGAATTGCAGACTGATAACTGGGGGAACGTGGAGTTTCCATTGGGCAGACTCTGCAGAGCTACTCACTCAACATCCAGACAAGGAGGGAGCTCCTTGGCATGGCAGGAGGAAGGGAGGGGAAACTCCTCCACTTGCTATGTCCTTAACAAAAATGTACAGAAGGATATGTCACTCTTCATGGGAGGAAGGAATGTGGCCTTTGCAGAACACGTTATCATTTGATTGGATCTGAGGATTTTCCTCAAAGCCAGTTTGTACCTCTTTGGCTGTGCTACAGTTTGAATTACGTTCTCTTTATTTAGAAGCAAATACTGTTGATCTCTGACTCTTCTTACTCTTCCCTGGTGTCTATTCCCTCTTTTTAACATAATTTGGAAATTCAGCTATGATCCAATGAATAAAAAAATCCAAATCTCTTACTAACTTAGTAAGTGTCTGGTAGCTGACCCTTTAGAGTGTTTGATCAGATAATGCCTTGCACCCTGGGGCATTGTGGAGTTTTTGGTTACTGCAGCTCTGTGCAGGACTGTGGTGTTCCTGTCACTGATGTTTTCCAGTAGGTTTGTAAAAACGTTGCAGAAGCTTGACTAAAAGAAATACTGTGGCAGAAAATGTTCTTGGGGCCTTTCTTTCTTGATCTGAACATTCTTTTTAAATTTATTTTTTTCCAGCAAACTACAGGAGCCAGAGGACCCATTTCTTCAGGGAGTGTAGCTCCTAGTGTACCTTTCTCTGCCTCTTTGCTGGGGGCATTGCCAGTTACTGCAGGATTTGTTCCTTCAGCTTCCCTTTCAGAAATCTTTTCACAGCCTTTGGCTTCTTCGCTGGAAAACTTTTGTTCGCCATTAAGCACCTTTTCAATCAGTGACCCAAAAAGAGGTAAAGAAATGAGCCTTAATATTTAACCTTTTATGATTTAGAGTTGTGCATGAGCCAAGTGGCTTTCCTTTTTAACAAATTAGCTTTCACAACTATTAGTTATATTTAACACATAACATTTGAGCTGTGCTGATAGCTTTTGAGTGTTGGTTGTATAAGGAATTCATAAATAAAGCTTCTGTTTCTTTGGGGTTTTTATAAGCACACTCCAAGCTCCCTCTGTGTAGTTTTTCTGTATCTATTAAGTAAATTTATTTGTTTCAGGTGAATAAGTTAAAGAAGAAACACTATTCCCTCAAAAGTTTTGTTTAAACACACTTGCTTCTACAGCTTAAACAATTTGTCATGATTTGGCAATAAACAGGAATTCTAGAAGGGTAATGTAACTGTGTACTCTGAAAAGGTACCAGTGTTGCATGCTTGGATTCAAACTGCACAGACTATAATTATGTAGTGAAATCAGATATGTGAATTAACAAGATACAAAAGATAAAATAGAGTTTTGTCTTTAATTACCAGTGTTACAGGAACAAAGCCGGATTTGCAAATTAAAATAAAAAATTGAAAAATCCTCTTACCTCTCTTTCATCTCCTCATTTTTTAATAGTCAGATGTTGTTTATCTTGCTCCTCTTTTTGTACTGCACGAGTATTTCCATGTTGCTTCATTATCTGCCTTCCATATCTGCCAGTACTGCTGGTGCTAGCCAGGGGAATATTTTGAAAATGATTGCCGAATAACTTTTCAGTCCAGATATTTAAAAGGGGCTTTTACATAATTGAAAAAACCCCAAAACTTACTGTAGCAAACAAAAAAACCAAACTTTGATGTTTGTCAAAAAACTCAAACCTCTAATATTTCTCAGGAATGATAAATTAGTTTTTGCATGGGATGTTCTGGGGAACTCAATTAAAATGCCTTTTTATTCCTTTAGATATCTCAAGTTCAGCTTCTAGAGATGGAACATCAACACTTAACAGCAATAATTCCCCATTGTTTGTACGTATTTCATATTTTCGTTCACACCAGTTCAAATGTTAACACCTTAGAGGCTTTACACAGATCTGAAGTTTCTATTTTTAAAAAAATAGCACTTGTACTGTTGAAAGTGGGTTCTGGCTGTGGGGACTTACAGGAACAGTAACAAAAGAAAAAAATAATGGAAGTTTTCTGTATGCAAATTTTGACTGTCACAACCATTTTGAGGAACTTGCTATAAAGCTGTAAGTTCAACTTAGTGTTGAATTGTAACATAACCAATCTAAAATCCCTTATGATCTGAGTACCAAACACTGAAGCCTTGTCCTAGTACAGGACAGGGCAGCCAGCACCGTGCCTGAGGCTGTGTCTGCTCTCTGTATTGCAGCTGTGCTGTGCACTTTGTCACACTGCTGCCAGTGATGGTGGCATGGAGGATTGCTTCCTCAGGAGCCAGGAGGGAGGAATAATTACCAGACAAAGGCTGCTGTTCTGCCTGTACCTGATTGGCTCTTGTTTTATGCTTAGTTTGTGCTGTGTATGTGGCCTTTGTAAAATCTCCACTTTTGAGACGTGTTTGAAGTTCATGCAATGGCTTCGAAAAAAAATACAAGTGGGTTAAGTTTTAATTGTGAAGAAATAAATTCAATGTATTAAGTAAAATATGCTTTCTTTCAACAGATAAATGGTCCTAGTAGTTTGTTTGGGTCCGAAAATTACATGGGAATTGCAGGCCAAACTAGAAATGACTTTTCCAATGTTTTTAGCAGTACAGCTGCTAATATACCTGTATCTCCAGCACTGGTGGGAAGGAACCCACTGGAAGGCACACATGAGCTAAGACAGGCTTGCCAGTTATGTTTTGTCAAGAAAGGTAAGGAGCTATTGGACTAGATGGAGTTGATTTATTATTTTTTTTTAAATTAAAAAGCATACATTTAAAATCTTTATGTTCATAATGTAACACTGTTGGCTTGTAAACTGTGTTAACCCTGACTTGTTCTTTGCAGAGGTAGCACGATCTTATGATCAGTGGAATATTTCAACCACTATTTTATCCTCTTTTCTCTTGTCTTTATTTCTTGTCCTAATAGATTCTTGATTTCTAAACCCAGCACACATCTCCACACGCTTCCCCTGTGTGTAAGGTCATTCACATTCTGTATCCACTTTCCTCCCAAACCCCAGGGTACTGTGAAGAATGACACCTTTGCTCAAGACTAAATAAAACTTGCAATACTCTCTCTGATTGGCCATGGGGAATTGAACTGCAGTTCAAAGTACCTGGTAACCTTCACATCCCATCTGTTTTATTGTTCTTTCAGACTAATTCTAAATCATAATCCTGAGGCTTCCAACCCTTAGTAATAATTAACTCCACTGTATTGACTTAAAGGAGCTTAACCAGTATTGGTTGTTAATATAACTAATCTTTTAGGCTTGAGCTGTTGCTGTTAAAGAGAGCCATATTCTAAAGGCAATAGCTTCTATTAAAACTAATCTTAAAAATAAGCATTGTGTTTAAAGTTATAGGAATCATTGATACTGATATACTAATAAAAAAATTGTATCGAGACCTCTAGGGGATGACTATTGTGCCCTTAAGAACTTCTATACTAGTTTAAAATCATTTTTACTAGAAAAATCCACAAAGTGAAGTTTGAAAAACCATAGAACATGTTCTGCCAGAGCTGGAGCTGTAACATATTGGTGAGAGTACTTAGCATGTCCCTAGCTTCACTTTTTGTGTCAATGCATCTACTTCCTCTGTTTCTTTCCATCTCTACCAAAGCCTTTAAGTGTCTCCTGCTTTTCTGCCTTTTGAAATTACACTGTTGCACCATCTTCCTGTCCAGAGAAAACTGGGTCATGCTCTTCTTTTTCAGTCTCATGAATAGCAAAATTCACTGAGCATTGCTCATCTTCAGATGCCCTTCCTAATGTCTTCATTCAGTACCATCCTAAAGACAGAGTTTGATGCTAGGCATCTTTTGGATTCCATAATCCCAAAGTTCTAGGATTGGCATTTATCATTTTGACAAGTGTAAACTTCTTACCAAGTGTGTTTTGTCTCTGAACATGGTATCTCTCCTAATAAAATAAATGTTAAGGGGTAAGAGATCCATTTACTGATCTCTGGAATTCACCTGCATTGACTTACTCTGGATAAGCAGTTTAAGTTTTAAGTATTATTGGAATGGATACTTTGGAATTTGAAAAATAAACACAGCAATTTGCTGACCCAAAGCAACCTTAAGGTTGTAACACAGCATCCCTCCCCAGGTATAAAATAACTTGTGAGTTTTTCCTTTTTGAGGCTGCCTTTTGTAAGTATTTGTTTGGGTTTTTTTTTTTCTGTTTTGCTCAACGTGGTGGTTAATGACTTTTGCTTCTTCAGAGCTGCTGGTGCAAGTAGGAATTCTATACAGTGCATTTGTGTACTTTGCTTTTGGGCTTCTGTGCCAGACTGTGTATGGACATATTCATGTTTGATGCAATTTATGCAAATACAGGCAATTTTCTGTGATTGTTTCAGGTCCTAAATTATTGGATTACGCTTACCATCCCAATTTAGAACATAAATGTAAGAAGGATATTTTAATTGGCAGAATAAAAAACTCTGAAGATAAATCATGGAAAAAAATACGTCCAAGACCAACAAAAACACAGTATGTGGGACCATATCATATATGTAAAGGTAGGTGTTACAGAGAGTAAAATGATACTGCCTACACTCTAATACTAGCTTTTCTACAGTGAAGTATGGAAGGAGTTTTTATATATGATTATGGGAGGTGGAGAAGGAAGTTCTGGGTTGTTTATAATTTCAAAGGCTGTAAGGAGAACCATATTTTGACCTCTAATATGATTATTTAGAGAACAAGCAGTGTACTTCTGTACGGTTCTCCATCAGGAATAATTTTGCTTTTGAGTGTTGGATGGTCATTGTTAAAAACAGCAACAAAGAAGCATTTTTATTAGACTTCTGCAATATGAGCCTCTACTTACAATGTAAGCAAGATGACTTATGGATGAATGAGCAGCTTCATTTGAGCAGAGGGTGTTCTGGGTTCTCCACATCATTGCCCTAGATCAGTGCAGGATAATTGATGGAGGTGTGCATCAGCTGTTTTGAGGAGTTCTACATTTTCACCAAGTCATTCAGCATAAGGTTAGATTTAAGTGACAAATTTACACCAGATCTCTGTAACTTCTTTATTAAAAGTACTTGGAGCAGATATAGTGGAAGCTCTAAGATGAATTTGCACGAACAGTTGTGTAAAAGCAGTGTCCTGTTCAATCTGTCCTTGGAGATGTGGCTGCAGAGGAGGAGTGCAGGTACCCAGGCCACTGCACCTTTGCCTACTGCCAGGAGGAGATCGATGTGTGGACGCTGGAGCGCAAGGGGGCCTTCAGCCGAGAAGCTCTGTTTGGAGGACCTGGGAAGATCAATCTGACTGTGTCCCAGCTTCTTCAGGAGTACCACGGATTATTTATGTTTCTTTGTGAGGTGCTGCTTTATTTCTCGTAACACAATAAAAATGGTAATAGATAATTGAACTGTGTAGAAAGAAATGCTTTGGTTCATGCATGACTATTTTATAACTTTTGAAACAGATCTTCAGTAATTATCTGGCTGCCTTTAGATTAGAGACTAAATGAAGTATGTGTTAAAATCTTTAAGGTAGGGTATATTTTTAATTGTCTAAGATATATACTGTAAAATTACTTGTTTTTATGTTCCAGAAATGTTTTGATCACAAGCCCAGAATAATAAGCAAAAGGAACAAGGATAATTCATCTTCTTGTTCTCACCCTGCTATGCATGACTTTGAAGATAACAAGTACGTTTGAAATACCATCTCTACAAGTGGCAACTGAAAAGCAAAGGCAGTTTTTAATACTGGCTTTCTTTTCTTACCTGTTGGTCAGCTTCTCTTCCCTGCTCACTGTTATGCTTTGGCAGTATAGACAAGACAGACTTAAAGAGCAAGGTTTGACAAATGTAACTAAATTAAAGTGAGCTATTTCTTTATCAGTCATTCAAAATTGGTGGTGCCTACCCTCATTTTTGAATCTTAGAGGATTTGGTGTCAGGCTGTTAATAGCTTGTCTGCCTGGTAAGCTGTAATTGCTGTAAATAGAGATGTTAAATTAAAACAGCAACTCTTAAGTTACTCTTTCTTTGATATGTTTTACTTATTTTGCTGTAGTTTTAACTCAGTTTACTTTAGTTAGAGGGTATAAAATAGACCATGGTCCTTATTAACTCAGTTGATAGGAAAATGGTGTGAGGACAGTGTGAGGAATGCCTTGGAGAGTTAAAAAAGTTTATTGTTGTAATAGTATAAAATAAGTTTTGGACTATTAAGAGACTTTTGTCTTTGTATGATGTAAAAGTAAATGGGAGCATTGGAATTGCTTTGTTTGTATTCCATTTCCCTGCACTGAGGAAGCACTGCTGTGACATTGGCATCTGCATCATCTCTTCCTTAAATGGTGCTCTATAAAGGAATAAGTACATGGGTTAGTAATTGGATCAGGATATCTACTTGAAAGTGAACATGATCTGCTCTCCTTTATGGACAGCAGTGATCCAGGGGATCCACCTGCATTGAATTCAGTAATGCTTTGCAGAAGAGGGACTCTGGATTCCCAAGAGAACTGTTTAGTGTTGTTTACTCAGCCTAGAAACGATGCTTAGATGTGACTCCTTCTGGGAACTTCCCTGACTTTCTGATTTCAAATAAAAAGTGTTTACAGGATATTTGAACAAGCTGTGGTGAAGGATGGTTACTTTAAAGAATATCTAAAACTGTTTTCAAAACAGGTGCCTTGTCCACATTCTGCGAGAGACTATGGTGAAATATTCCAAGATCCGCCCTTTCCAGGTGCGGTGTCAGCTCGACCTGTGCAGACACGAGGTGCACTATGGCTGCTTACGAGAGGATAAATGCTTCTATGCTCACAGTCTGGTGGAGCTGAAAGTCTGGATAATGCAAAAGGAATCAGGTTTGTTCAGTATATGGTTAGTAAAATACTTGTTTTACTCTTCATGCTTCCTTTTCTTGACTCCCACTGAAGTTAGCACCTTGGGATCAGTGCAGGAAGTAAGCAGGAGCAACTTGGTGCCTCTCAGCTTGCATTTTGGAGAGATTTTCTGTGCTACATACAGCATAGATTTTATAATTACATTGGCATTAGAGCTCTAGTACATTAGGTTTAAATACTGGAAGATGCACCTTAACTTATGTGAGCAATCTGTAATTTAAAAACCTTGTATGCTTTCCATTGGAATGATACAGACAATGTTTCTGTTTTGGATGCCCTCACGGTGTTCTTAAGTGTGTGTGTGTGGACATAAAATCATCCATGATGTAAATGTATATAATGTATATCACACGTGTCTGAATACTTACACAATATACAAAAAGAAAAATGGATAAAAGCTTTGGGGCTTCAGTGGCATTCCAGTTTGAGCACATCTGTAAGGCTGCAACATTCATAAGTACTGAAGGACTGCTTCCCTTCCTTTACAGGTATTTCACATGATACTATAGTTCAAGAATCAAAGAAGTACTGGCAGAACATGGAAGCTAGTGCACATGGATCACAGGTATTTTCATTTTTCCATTCAACTAATTCTGCAGTGACTGTGGTGATAGTACATTTTTATGTGTATATATTATGTAGCTTATTTTAGAAATTACTTTTTTAATGATCTCCAAATAGTCTCTCTCAGTGTAGGCTTTCTTCAACTTGCTCACTTAGACTAAAATGCCTGCTCTGCTTCTGTGCAATTCCTTTTTTGCTTTGTTTGTTCTGTCCCAGGTGGAAGATAAAATGCAAATATAAGTTCAAAGTTAGCTGCTCCAGGGCAATTAACTATCTTTTCAATATGGAGCACTTTTATGTGTTTAGTTTGTACATATTATCACAACTTCAGGATACATACATCAAAATCAGAAGTAAGTTCAATAAAAAAATGAATTTGTTAAGAAATATGTAGTTTGAAATGACAAGCTGAGCTATTACAAGGCATGCAATGTAATACCTGGTTCCCAACATATGTTGAAATCACTGCCAAAGAGGATAATTAATAATTATGTACAGATTTCTTTGCAGATAAAAAAATACCTTTTATTGTTGTTGTTATTTTTTTGGCTTAAGATTCTTGGGAACCAAATGAAATGTGGATCACTTAATTTGAAGATGAAGTTTGTTTGTGGGCAGTGCTGGAGAAATGGTCAAGTTAGTGAGCCAGACAGAAACAAAAAATACTGTAGTGCAAAGGCAAGACACCCGTAAGTAAGATCAAACAATGAAAATTCCACTCTTTTGTCAGCCATTTAAAATCTCTTTTGGGAAACTGTTGCTTCTTAGGAAAGAGTCATACAAGGAACTAAAAAAACTCCAAATAAACATACTGAAGTAGGACAGAGTTTTCTCTTCCTAGTATGCTAATAATTGGTACTGAGAAACATTTTGAGGGCTACCAAAGTGTTTGTGTTTTGGTTTTGGAGGGCTTTTTTGTATTAACAGTTTTGGTCAAGTTTCAATAGAACTTCATTAAATCTTAAAATACAGTGAAAGCTTTAAAAATAAACTCTGAGCTTTTCCTGGTTCTGCCTGTGTGCAGGAACTGTGATTTTATTATTATTTTTTTAATAGTATTTTCTTTCACTGAATGCTTGTGGTTTCCAGGTGGAGCAAAGATCGCCGTGTGGTGCTGGTAATGTCCAATGAACGTAAGAAGTGGATGACCATTCGTCCTCTTCCTGCAAAGAAACAAGTGCCTCTGCAGTTTGATGTATGTTAACCTAAAACTAACGTTTTGGTCAAGAAAATAGATCAAAGTTACTGGAAAATACCAGTAATTGGGCTAGTTTCATCAGTTCTGCAGAAATTCCCATGGGAGTTGGTAGGAAAATGCTCACAGTGTATCTGCAACGTTCAGCTTTAGAAAAGCACTGATTGTATGTTACTACTGAAGTCCTTACTTGTCAGTGGAAGTAAATATTTCTGAAATAATTTATACATATCTATGGTCTAGTAGTGTGGTAGGAGGCAAAAAGTACTCATAGTACTTGCTTCCAGCAGTTCTCTTTTTCTTACTCTAATAAATGAGGCTTTTTGTAAAATACTTTTATTTTTTCACATTATATAAATGTTTGACTGGGAGGGGAAACACTATCCAAGACTGAAAAAAAAAATTCTACTAGCATTCATTCTGCTTTATATTCTTAAGGATTTTATTTAATTCATGTTCCAGTTGTGCAATCATATTGCTTCAGGCAAGAAATGTCAGTATGATGGAAACTGCTCATTTGCTCACAGTCCTGAGGAGAGAGAGATGTGGACCTATATGAAGGAGAACAGCAGTAAGTAGAAGAGTAAATCTAACATGTAAATCTAATTCTTCTGCTTCTCATTCTTGTACTTCAATTACTTTTTAATCTAATTTCTTACATTATCTTTTGTAGTAAATATTGCACGTGCCCTTGTCTTTGAATTTAAGTAAACCCAAACCAAACATTCAAAAATAGTGTTAAATAAAAATAGCTGTATTGTGTATTCATTGCTTGATGGGTTTTTTAACAATCAAGTAGTTTGAATTGGTTTTTTAGCTGTCTTAGAAATATTGATTCTTGCAGCAACATTAGTTGCTGTTTGTACTCTGTATTGCCATGTGCACACACATGGATTTGTGGAATTCCATATGAGGGAAACTATTTTCAGAACAATCTCTCCCAGTAAACAATTGTTTACTGGGAATCACCATTCACTTTCTGTTGTTGACTTTTCTATCCCATCAGTGTTACTGGGGAAAAAGCATCAAAAATCAGAAGTAATAAATTACATGAATGATCAGATCGCAGTCTGCAAGAAAGAAAACTAAATTTACCAAAAGCTGTAGCACGCATGAGATTAGTTCTTTAAAATTCAGATATTGATATGCAGCAGCACAGTTGCTGTCTGCACTTTGGGTGCCTGTTCAGAAACCTGTAACCTCCTGCTGTCCCCTCAAGAGGCACAGAGGGCTCTTGGTGAGTAGACAGAGATGCCTCTTCCCCTTGGCTCTTAATCTCTGAACTGTGTAACTGTCTGCATTTGTTTCCTTCCCTTTTTCTTCTTAGAACAGGTGAATTATCGGGAACTGAATTATGCTCACAAACTCAGTTGTTTATCTAGTGTTCTCAAACTCTTGCCTTAATTGCTAATTACTTATTTTAGCTTCTGCTCTCATTAGTTCAAGACTTGGAGCAGTTGTATGACATATGGCTAAAAATGCAAAAACCAGAAAAAGGAGATGATACAGCTGCTCAGGCAAACAAAGAAAATGGGAAGCAAATACACATGCCAACTGACTATGCTGAAGTTACAGTAAGTAATCTTAGGTATAATCTTAAATCCAAGCATGTGGGGTTTGTTGGGGTTTTTTTTTTTTTTTCCCCAGTCAGTAACTTGGGTTGTTTCCCTTATTTTCTTGGTGCTTCCTTAGACCATAGGTAGCTACACTAAATGTAACTGACACTGTACCTCAGTTCTTTTAAAGCCAGTGGAGATCATAAACTTGAGGTGATTGTTTAAATAATTGTGTCTGTTTAGGTAAACAATATCCTGCAGGGCTACATAAAGAAAACATTCAAAATGTATTAGGAGAAGTTCTGTCCTTACAGCATTGAATTCACAATGTTTTGTTTTCAAATTCCTTGTAAAACAGGTGGATTTTCATTGCTGGATGTGTGGGAAGAACTGTAATAGTGAGAAGCAATGGCAGGGTCACATTTCTTCTGAAAAGCATAAGGAGAAGGTTTTCCACACTGAGGATGACCAGAACTGCTGGCAGTATCGCTTTCCAACCGGATATTTTAGCATTTGTGATAGGTATGTCTTTTCTAATGGCAAAATGCTGCAAAATGATGGTTCATAGTTTAAATAATTAAGGTAGCTACTAGTTCTGACAAAGTTTCTTGCATTTCTTGATTTGCATACGTCTTACAACAAGGAATTAAGTAATTAACACTATTTTAACATGTAAGAACTCAGGGAGTGACAAGGTGCCTGATTTTAGAAGCAGATTAACTGCCTCTGTGATGTTAGTGAATGGTAGAAGTTCATTGCAGCTGTGTGAAGATTGTTGGTATTATTACAAGTTTACTTAAGCATCTGCATATTAATGAGAGCCCAAGAGCAATACCTAACTGGACAGTGGTACTGGAGCTTTAAGGCAAGTAGAAATATTGCTAGCATCAAACCAAATTTGTTAAAATTGAGTATTTGTTACTAGAATTATTTATGCACGTGTGGAAGAGAACTTCCAAGATCTGTTGGTTTTCCCCAGCACTGGTTGTGTTTTGCTGTTCCTTTTAAGTGCAGCTTGGTTTACCTGACTTAATTAGATTTTCTTTTATAAATCTGTTGAAAATTCCTCCCACTGTTGGAATCTCTTTGGAAGGCTAAAAACTTTGGAACTGAGCATTCTGGAGTTTGAGATTCAGTTTGCTGGTACAGATGCCTTTGTTACTCCATTTTCAGTTGAGGATTTTGAGTGTCTTGGAGGTCTTAAGAAACTGCATAGCAGAGAAAGCAAGTTGTTTTTCATCTGCATGGAAACTTCTGTCCCTTTACTAAATTTTTAAGTAGCATTCTAAATGTATTTGTTTTGAACATAACAGACCTTGGATATGCAGCATAAAGTGAATACAATGTTAAGGTGTTCTGAGTATGCTAACCTCAAATGTATTTAACAAGGGTAATTAATTAGTTGGGTTTTTTAACAATAGTTGTTTCTTAGCTTAGTTAAATCATTAGGTATTCATTAAGATGATGAACTTGATGGTTTCAAGCAGTAAGTGTCTCAGTCTAAGTAGGAACATGAAGAATAGAAAGAAAAGAGCCATCTTTTGTCCTCTGTAAATATTTGACAGCTGGGAAAGAAAAATACAACCAAATGCCAAACAGAGTCAGTGCTATTTAAAGGGCTTCCAATTTTTTTTGTCCTTACTATATAGTGTATTTGAAAAACATGACCTGAATAAAATATAGACACAGTAGTGATCATGGTAATGCTATGAAAACTCTGTTCAAAATCTGTCTTAACAGATATATGGCTGGTACTTGCACTGAAGGAAACAACTGTAAATTTGCCCATGGAAATGCTGAACTCCGTGAGTGGGAAGAACGAAGACAAGTTTTAAGAATGAAACTCAGCAAAGCAAGAAAAGACCACTTGATTGCTCCCAGTGATAATGACTTTGGAAAATATAGTTTTTTGTTTAAAGATTTAAACTAATACTGAGATGACACATACATGTTATCAGCTGGAAGCATAAACCAGAAAATTTGACAATAATCAAAAGCATGTGACAGAAAAGCTGCAGGTTTTCTGCTTTTATTGGCATACATTGTTCCTCCTGAACAGCAAAGTATGGTAGATTTAGGGGGATTGAGCAGACCTGTCTATGCTCTTATGAAACAGAGTGGTGATTAAAAAAATCTGAAGTATTATGTGCTTACTCACCTCCTGTTGGACAGAAAGTTAGGAAATAGAAGGGGGGGAAGAGTGGTTATAATATCTAGGAAGCCCCCTAGTCTCAGACCTTCAGTTGAAAAACTTTAAGGTATCAAGGTATTGCAAAAGAGAGTATTAGTGGGCTAAGAAAATGATGGATGAAAATTCTTCAGATCTCTTAATGGAGAGGATTTGTTAAAAACAAAGTTTGCTACTTATCTATATGTAGGTTGCTAAAAAGGATTTTCTTATTAAAGATTTTAAACAAAATAACCATTTAACTACAATATATGTTGAATGGGTATTTTTTTCTCTATTTGTATGTTTCAATATAATTTACTGAAAAAGGATCTTGGGAGGAAAAAAGTATTAATTTTTGAAAATGAAGTAGTTAAAATTCTGTTTCTTGGTCTTTGCTGTTTAAATGATGATTTTGAAAGATTACACTTGTATGTCAGTATTGTGTATTATTGTATGGACTAATGTTGCCTGTAATAAAGAGAACTTTACACAAAGCTGTTTTCTGCATGTAGCCTCTCAGGATTGAGATTTTGTAAAAACAATGATTTGCCAGTTAGCAAAAGCTTGAGCACCTGTAGCTAAACATTTACAGAGTTGGTATTTGTGTTGCTGGTGGCTTGTTTGCTGTTTTCTGTATTGTCATTAGCTCATGGCATCACTGAAGTAACAGAAATGGCCAGTAGTGATATAGACAAGCAGTTTGGAGCTACGTGGTGCTGGGACACGTTTTCAGCCTTGGACATGGACATGAACCACTGCCTCAGCTGCACGGTGGATGGTGCTTCCCATTGCCTTTCCTGCAGAGCACAGGAAATGGAAACAATTCACGGGCTGAGGTGACTCCTGACTCCTGAGCCTCTAGGCTTTCCAGTCACCAGAGCTTCTGTTGTGTTTTGGCTTCTCTGCAGATTCTGCTCTCCGCTTTGTGTTTGCTTATTTCCTTAGTTTTTTTCCAACTAAGTTTATTTCAGCCATTCATTCAAAATAACAAAAACTGGGTTTCTTTCCCTCCCTGGTACTTTTCTCTGTTCCTGGCTGACCTTGCATAATTAGAAGAGCTTTAACAATGACCTCAGTAGTGTGAATGTAGTCATTGGGCATACGTTGTGTATGTAAAAAGTGTTGAACCAAAGTTCAGTGATATCCATACACGACATGGATGCTGTGTCCCTTTCACTTCACAAAAGCACAAATTTGAAACCAACACCTTGTGTGTGCTTCAGCCATAGCTTGGGGCTCTTGCGAAGTGACTGCTCCTCCCAGGCTGGGCGTAGTACACGGGAGTATGAAACTATAGCTTGGTGCTTGAAATGCCACCTGCTGCAGTGCTGATTTTTTACATTGTTTGTAATGAAGTGAGCGTGAGACAGAATACTATGGACACTGTTATTTGTGTGACAAAACCTGATTGTATCGTGTGCCTTTCTGAATTGTTTTCTCAATTTTATGCTTTCATTGTTTAATGTAAGTGCTCTGTAAATCATTGGAAGTAATTCTAGACAAAACTTAACATGACATCCTTGTTCAGTAAGGCCGGTGTGAAATCGTTCCTGGCTGCAGGGTGGGGCTGTTGGGGAATAGCTGCCGGGGCAGCTCAGGGATTATTCACCCGCTGATCCCGGGCACGGGACTGGCAACGGTGCCGATGCCGAGCGCAGGAGGCCAGCACAGCTCTCCCCGTCCCGGTTTTCCTGTGCAGGAGGCGAGCACAGCTCTCCCCGTCCCGGTTTTCCTGTGCAGGAGGCGAGCACAGCTCTCCCCGTCCCGGTTTTCCCGTGCGGAGCGCAGGAGGCGAGCACAGCTCTCCCCGTCCCCGTTTTCCTGTGCAGGAGGCGAGCACAGCTCTCCCCGTCCCGGTTTTCCCGGTGCGGAGCGCAGGAGGCGAGCACAGCTCTCCCCGTCCCGGTTTTCCTGTGCAGGAGGCGAGCACAGCTCTCCCCGTCCCGGTTTTCCCG